>JAJOZX010014006.1:0-83201 GCA_023014485.1 Bathynomus jamesi | reverse complement strand
AACTTTAACACTCCCTCCAAACCTCGCCAAAATTTTTGTATCATTGGTTTGTTCATTGGACTTGCTATAAAGCGTTTTGTAATTTTCCACACAGGTCTGTACTCATTGATGTACTAATTCTTTAAATTAATGTTCAGTCCTAATAAGTGGGGTTCGCTCCTACTTTTCCCGTTGAGTTTAAAGCTGTTCCATTGTAAAATTGTCCGCAGTTAAGCAGGCCATCTAGTCCAGAGCAGTGGTCCGCGAACTTATTCAGTCGCGCTCCCCTTATTAGACAAAGAAAAAATGACACACCCCTTCTCCCTGTTGTAAAGGGACAACTACGCACTGACTAGTAGTTAGTGATGTCATGTAGAAGTATAATTCTTCTCTGCGTGTTAATCTTTCCCTGATTCATTTTAAATAAGTAGCGTTTTAGGAACTGAGTAACTCTTCGTGCACCCCTTTTGCAGCGCATCGCGCACCTTAGTGTGGAAAAGGTTTTCCACAGGAAATAAATATTTGTTAAAATTTAAGGATATCATTGTTTGCATAAATTAAAATATTAATCTTTTAAAATTTGAATATTGCATAAATTGCCTCATGCCCACTGATTTCTGTTTTACGTGGCTTTGTAGAAGAAATCTAATATCTTAAAAGTGATCTATCCTTGTGAAATAAAACTGAAAATGTTTCATTCTCTCAACGGACTGAGAGGGGGGACCTCATTCACCGAAGGATAACACTGTCGTAACACTCAGTCAGATAATCTTTTGTTTAAGCTCTTGAAAGAAGAACCGTGGATTGTCAGCAGTATAAACTTCATGGGTCGGTGTAACGAAGCGACATACTGAGTTTACCTAAAAGCGGAGATGGTGTAACGTAGAACATCATCTTTTCCGACATTGTTTGCTGATCACTGATCTAGAGGGCTTAAAAGTAAGACTCCCATTAAAATACCTTAAGGACTTAACACTAGCGTACTTATCCACTACACTACTAATGGTACACTTTGTGACCATCTCCATTATTAAGAGTGAGAGCCTGAATAACCCATAGAGAATTTTTAAAACGGTAAAACGTCCCACTGCACTAACTGTTAGAAACTTTAGAAGAGGAAGAGCCATTGTTGTCCCAAAGCGATATGATGACTAAGCTGATTGATGCAGCATTGCTTGCATATACTAAGTTAAGGTGTGTGTATATATCCATCTCATAATTGTAAGGTTAGTGAAAAATTCACTTAATTTAGAGCTAGCTTTTTGGGGCTCTTGTAGCATCATTGTTTGGGGACTGGCAGCATCCTTTCTACTCGTTTGTTGAATGCGGCACTTACAGGGCGTGGTCTTATAGAGAGCTCTCTTGCAATTCAGTTTGGTTGTTTAGATACAGGATTGTTGCATCGTGCAATGGTGCAGGTTGTGTTGTTGTTACAAGGTTTAGAATGAAGACCATAAGTAGTGCCCCTTTTCTTTTTCTTAATTTTATGCTATCACACTTTGTAGGCCCACATCGAATCAGCAACCCTGAGGTAGGACCTTATAGGACCTCCACGTCCGTAAGTTTGTTTTGGTCTAGTTTAACTTAGGCTATAAGTTAAAGTAGCCCTCCAGAGCTTGGCCGTTCAAGGCTCAGCTGGGATTCTGAACCCGATCAAAATAAATAAAAAACACTAACGGGCGAGTCCAAAAGTATGCGGAAAAATGTTCCTGTGCAAACACGTTTTTTTTTTTTCAAAACAAAACGAGATTAATCATGTCTTCGGAAGTTGATGATGATATCTGACAGGTTATTTCATTAATTCACTTGTCATTGTGTATTGAGGGTGCCTTTAAAAAGAACGTCATTTTTCACCCCATGGAAACCAGCGATTTTGAGTTGAGGGCCATCATCAAATTCTTGTTTAAACTCGAGTGGACAGCTTCGCAAATCAGTGAAGCTTTGCAAAGGGTTTATGGAGATGCTGCCCCAAAGAAAACAGCAGTTTATAAATGGATTAACCGTTTTCGAAATGGTAGAGAAGACCTGCAAGATGATCCAAGGGAGGGAAGACCGTCAACCTCGACAAATGAAGAAATGGTAGCCAAAGTGCAGAAATTCGTGGAAGAAGACCGTAGAGTTACAACTGATCAGGTAGCTACTGCAATGGGCATCTCACATGGCTCGGCATCTTCGATTTTAAGCGAACATCTCGGCCTCAGCAAGCTTTCGGCGCGTGGGTCCCAAAAGCGTTGCGCCCAGACCAGCTGGTTCAAAGAGCTGATCTTTCGATGGCTTCTTTAAACAAGATCGAAGCTAACGAAGACGAATTTATGGATCGACTCATAACCGGCGATGAGACGTGGATCTACCAATACGATCCTGAAAGTAAGGTACAGTCCAAGCAGTGGCTTCCCCGCGGATCTTCTGGACCAGTCAAATTCAAATCGGAGAGGTCGGCGCAAAAGGTGATGGCCACAGTTTTTTGGGACTCGAAAGGGGTGATTTGGGTAGACTATCTTGAAGGACAAAGGACTATCACGGGAGCATACTACGTAGGAGTTTTAACAAAATTGAAAGAAGCATTGGTGAAAAAACGACCTGGAAAGTTGCACCGAGGGGTCCTTTTTCATCACGACAACGCTCCAGCGCATTCTTCGAAGGTTGTCAGGGCTGTCCTACGAGAATTTCGATGGGAAATCTTACCACATCCACCCTACAGCCCTGATCTCGCCCCATCTGACTTCTTTTTGTTCCCAAAACTGAAAAACCATCTCAAAGGAGCCCGATTTAGAAGTATGGACGAAGCAAAAATAGCCGTTTCAGATTGGTTCAAAACGAGAGGTGAAGGGTTCTTCAGGGAGGGGTTAAATGGATGGAAACACCGCCTTCAAAAGTGCATGAACTTAGAGGGGAACTATGTTGAAAAATAATTGCTTTACGTTCATATGTTTTCGCTTAATAAAGGATTCTTTGTTTTTTCCGCGTACTTTTTGACTCCCCCGTGTATATCTACAGAAGATCTACAGAAGCTAAGGCGAAGAAAGACCTATGGAAAAACTATACATGCCTATAATATGGTATCATATATGGTACCTTTATTTCTTAATTAAATACAAATTATTAATTCATTGAATTAAATATCTACAAAATTGCCTCAGAATTGGCGACATAGCCTATTGGGAATGAAAATAATTGCCATACATAGAACCCAATATGGAGGCATTGGGTCCACATAACAAGAAAAATGCATTATTTCGTATCAAAATTTTCCATTGCTGACGCATGAAAATTGCTTTGAGAGAAGATTAGACATCTGGGGACTTTGTAAAGTCAGCGAAATTGAAGACAAAAGAATTTATATTAGCAGCAAGAGAGAGTTCGAAGCGATGCTTTAAGCAAGGGAGACGTACTTAATCTTTCTGTAAGTTCTGAGTGAATACCAAGTAATATAAACCTGATAACTCAAAAGGATAGGCCTATTCCTTCAGGTATTTAAATACAGTGATTGTCTATATTAATTAAATCAAGTAAACTCGTGACGTAACTTCATCGTCTACGGCCCTGCATCGAAAGAGATCGTCGCGCCCAACAACCAGAAGTGAGGCCCAGGGCCGTAACTAGGGTTTAGAAATTAGTGAGGTCCAGATTTTTTTCGAGGCGGGACGAGCAAAATTCAGACCAAAATGACATCTACAAACACAACCCAAGCTATACACTAAACACAAAACACAAAACGCTCGACGCTCCCTCTTTTCAAAAGAAAAGCGGTAATATGCGTTTCATACACGGAGAACGGTTCAGTCTCTTTTTTTTTTTTTAGGAAATAATTACCGAGGTCCGGACCTCGGTGACCTCATAGGTAGTTACGGCCATGGACTGAGGCCCAACGAAATAATAAGATATGGTAATTTTCCTTCTTTACCATTAGGCAGCGCTAAAATATCGAAGGCAAATAAATTTAACATTAACCCAAAAAACACTACTTAACGAGGTCCTTTGAAGACCTTCACAAACATAACGTTTCAACGAAAAAACGTAGGGTTTTTGCCGTTAACTCTCCACCGATATCTGCTGGAATAAACCCTATATAGTTTTTTTACAGACCCTAAGATCCACTCTAAGGTTGGCCCGAGAGAAAGAAGAGAGTAGGGGGTTAAAGGAAGAGAATAGGGAGTTAAAAGAAGAGAATAAGGGGTTAAGTAAGTAGCAAAACCAGATCAATGAAAGAAAGCCACCCCCAAACGGGTCGGGGGTGGCTTGCTTTCATTGATTTGTAAGTTATTTAGGTAGGTAGGTTATTTAGGTTAGGTCTTGTACGTTAGTTTAAATGTAAGATTCACTACCAGATTGGGCCCACGTTATGTATTTATGGAGCGAAAATATCACGACTTAACCTAACCAATTATCAAGAGCGTACAGTTTACCTAACCGGACATTCAATTAACCTAAAAGGTGGTAAGGTTAGGTTAAGTCGTGATATTCATTGTCCGTAAATACAATTTTTTTTTTACTTAACATTATTCCTTATTAATAAATAATAAACAATTCCTCATGAAGGTGTTTTTACTTACATTCTTTACTTTAGTGATTTTTGGGGGTGGTATTGTTTACTTGATCATTTTTTAGGGTGGCATTGTTTACTAGAAACTTTTCGGGGTGGCTTTCTTTCATTGATCCACAAAACCTATCATTCGTGGGTTAGCATTCATTCAGAAAAAGAGAGAGAAAGACTCACCATCATCATCCGCAAGCCACTGCCAACAAGTCAGAAAAATAGTCAAAGAGAATAGGAAAGGGGTGAAAGATGAAAATTAAAATAAGAACGATTACAAACCATGCAAACACAGTCTTAACTCAAAGAAACACTGTCATACCATGCAAACTACAGACATGCAAGAGAGGATGAGAAGGTGGGTTAGTTTACGCTACGAACTACATTTAAGTTCGTGTTAGTCTAATTTTTTTTTAATAATATAAATTTAACGCTGGCATATCACACGGTGGCATGTCAAGCTAGCATCAATCGTCAATAGACTCAAACCTCGACTATCACCCCCAGAGCTCCTGTTGCTGATTGTTTTTTATTTTAAACGACGTTAATATTTTTAAAATGCCTATCTAAACGGTTCTTAAACATATTAACGCTGGTAGAGTTCACGACGGACGCGGGAAAATTATTCCATTTATCAATTACTTCAAACGTAAAAAGTTTTTAGCGATGTTAATAATGAAACGTCTACCACGTAATTTAAATCCGTTGTTACGAGTATGGCTGTTATCGAAAATGAACAATTTGTCAAAATTTACGTTACCGATTTTATTAACGATTTTGAAAACTTCAATAAGCTCCCCCTTTAATCTCCTAGTCTCGAGTAAATGCAAGTCTAACTCTTTAATTTTATCTTCGTAAGACTTGTTGCGTAGTGACGGAATTAGTTTCGTGGCGCATCCCTGAACCCTTTCCAACCTATCAATATCCTCACGCAAATACGGGCACCAAAACTGAACGGCATATTCTAAGTGAGGCCTGACTAGGAACTTGTAAAGGGACAATATAATATTCTTCGATTTAAATTCGAAATTACGCGCTATAAAGCCTAACATCCTATTAGCTTTTGCGTAAGACTCCAGGCACTGGTTCCTAACTTTTAAATCCTTAGATACGCGTACGCCTAAATCTATTTCCTCGTCAACGCTCACTAACTGTCTATCGTCCATCGTGTACGTGTAATTTTTACTACGAGAACCTATATACAAAACTTTACATTTGTCTACGCTTAATTGTATCTGCCACTTATCCGTCCACTCCATAATTCTATTTACATCGTCTTGAAGCTTATTTCTATCGTCCACGTTAAGAACTTTACCGCTTATTTTAGTATCGTCCGCGAATTTTGACGTTACTGGTCAAGCCTACATCTATATCGTTAATGTAGATTACGAATAGCACTGGGCCTAACATTGAACCCTGAGGAACACCGCTACCTACATCCAGCCACCCCGATTCCCTACCATTAACAACGACCCTCTGTTTCCTGGCCCGAAGCCATTCCTCTAACCAGTTAGCTACCTGACCGCGTATACCGTGCGCTTTAACCTTCGCAATTAATCTTCTATGCGGAACTGTATCGAACGCTTTTTTAAAGTCTAAATAAATGTCGTCAGCCGCTCTATGCCTATCGTACTCGCGCACTACTTCGTTATAAAACTCTAACAAATTAGTTAAACAAGATTTATGGCGTCGAAACACATGCTGACTACTATTAATAAAATCGACTTTCTAAGTGATCGACGATACGATCCCTAACTACGGGTTCCAAAAGTTTACCGACAAATAATGTTAATCTAATAGGCCTATAATTGCTAGCTACTGTGCAGTCGCCTTTTTTAAAAATAGGCGTAACGTTAGCTAATTTGAAGCCTTCAGGAATAATCCACGCTTCCAATGACGTATTAAAAATTTTTGTTAATGGGCCTACGATAACGTCTTTCAAATGTCTAGGATAAAGCGCGTCAGGGCCTGGAGCCTTGCTAACTTTTAGCTTATCGATATAATGCGCAATCTCACCTTCGTAAACAGTTATTTCATTCAAAATAGTCTCGCTACTAAATGGAACGATATCGTCCACGTCAGATACATTATTTACGTCTTCTGCGGTAAAAACTGTCGCAAAAAGTTTTTAAAAATACCCGCCATCGCCTGAGCGTCGAAAGCCAAAGCGCCATTAGCGTTCACTAGAGGGCCTATGTTATCTTTTATCAGCTTACGATTATTGACGTAGTCAAAAAACTTTTTCGGATTATGTTTACTATCCGCAGCTACAAGTATCTCAAAATTATGCTTAGCATTCCAAACTGATCTTTTCATCTGACGTCTAAGCTCGATATATCTATCAAAGTTAGCTACCGTGCCATTGCGCTTATTAAGTCCATATGCTCTGTTACGCTCGTTTATGAACTCGCCTATTTCCCTAGTCCACCACTTGGGCCTACCATGACTTCTAGCGCGCTTGGGCCTACGCGGAATAAACTCCCTTTCGATATTCAAAAAATTTTCTTTAAACGCCTCCCAATGAAAATTTGCGTCATTACCCATAAATAAATTATCCCAGTCCACTACTCTCATCCTGTCCGCAAAACTATCAAAATAGCCGTACGAAAATCAGGGACTTCTATTACGTTACTATCCTTACTGTTTTCTATCAGTAGCTTAAACCTAATAATTTGGTGATAACTACATCCCAAACTCTCACCTACTTCCAAACCTTCGACTATATTTTCGTCGTTTGTCATCACCACGTCTAAAATATTATCACCGCACGTTGATTCGATAACTATCTGTCGTAAAAAAATTATCTTCCATGAACTTAATCGGTCTCAAACCCTCATCATTACCAGTAAAAGTCTCGTAATTAACGTTAGGGCAGTTAAAGTCTCCTACAATTATACTATTTCGATTATTAATAAAGTTACCAAGAAGTGTGTAAAATCTAGTATCGGTATCGAGGGGTTGAACGGGGGGTCTATAAACAACAACGAAATTAATGCTAATACTACGCCCCAAACTTCAACACATATCGCATTAATTGCGGTATGCGATATGCGATATATATATATGTGTTGTAATGAGTGATGATGCGAAATTTGAAGCACGAAATAAGATAGAAGTAAATAGAGCAAAAAGAACGGATAGATACTGAGAACCTTTAAAAGAATATGATATCCTTTAAAAGGATAGGAATATAACGACTCCTTTGTTGAAACACTGATCATACCCAAGCTGGAGTATTGCTCGATCTTAACATCCCCATATGAAAAAGAAGACTAGTCAACTAGAAAGGATTCAGAGAAGCTTCACAGCCAAGATCAATGGATGCAAAGAACTAAACTACTGGGAAAAATTTATGTGGAGTTTATTCAATAAGATTTCATGCGAAAGTGTATCAAATGCTTTTGAGAAGTGAACCCCTAAAATGTTTTGGTATATTAATGCAGACTTACTTTCGTATAACTAAACTTAGATATGTACTTATGATTTTACGCTTAATCAAGTTTTATATATATATATATATATATTATATATATATAATATATATATATAATATATATATATATATATATATATATATATATATATATATATATATATAATATATAACGATATATATATATATATATATATATAAACGCATATATATATATATATATATATATATATATATATATATATATATATATATATAAACGCATATATATATATATATATATATATATATTATACAGAGCTGGGCACTTGCGGCATATTGCGGTACTGCGGTACTGCTGCACTACCAAACAGAGCTGGGCACTTGCGGCATATTGCGGTACTGCTACTGCTGCACTACCAAACCGGTACCAAAACCGGTACGCGGGAAATTTGAATGCGGTAGCGGTACTACTGGTACTTTCAGCGATCCTTTGCGGTACTGCGTTATGGGGGCCCGGGGTGGTAGTGCGGTGGTACCGCAAGTACCGCAGTACCGCAAAATATGCTGCAAATGCCCAGCTCTGTATATATATATATATATATATATATAATATATATATATATATATATATATATAACGCATATATATATATTATATATATATATATATATATATATATATATATATATATATATATATAAACGCATATATATATATATATATAAACTTGATTAAGCGTAAAATCATAAGTACATATCTAAGTTTAGTTATACGAAAGTAAGTCTGCATTAATATACCAAAACATTTTAGGGGTTCACTTCTCAAAAGCATTTGATACACTTTCGCATGAAATCTTATTGAATAAACTCCACATAAATTTTTCCCAGTAGTTTAGTTCTTTGCATCCATTGATCTTGGCTGTGAAGCTTCTCTGAATCCTTTCTAGTTGACTAGTCTTCTTTTTCATATGGGGATGTTAAGATCGAGCAATACTCCAGCTTGGGTATGATCAGTGTTTCAACAGAGGAGTCGTTATATTCCTATCCTTTTAAAGGATATCATATTCTTTTAAAGGTTCTCAGTATCTATCCGTTCTTTTTGCTCTATTTACTTCTATCTTATTTCGTGCTTCAAATTTCGCATCATCACTCATTACAACACATAAATCTGCTGTTTTACGCTAACACTTAAAGTTTTTCCCGTTTGACTTCTAGAAACTGATTCGCATTGTTTACATCCGATAGAAGAAACAACCAACTACATTATCTGGACTGTTTTTATTAAGCGAGAGATTTAACAGTATTTTTATAGTTAAAAACAACGCTAATTTCAATTGTTTTAATTCCTTATGAACGACTGGGTCGAGTTTGTACCATTTCAAATACAGGCATTCATAACTTAACACTACAAACAATAGTAGCGTTAATGGGTTAAGTAGGGTTGGAAGGTGTTTTAAGATTTACATGGTAAGAGAGGCTAAGTATATTTTTATGATCAAACACCTTTTGTAAACTTATAATTACAGGGTGTTTCAGGTCGACCCTAGAAATACGGAAATATGGAAATATGGAATTACTATGACAAATACCAAATACAAACTACAAATTCCGACAATTTCCATATTTGTAGGGTCGATCTGAAACACCCTGTATTTAAAATTATATTTAAAATTCGATTAAAAAATTAAATTATCTTTAAATTCGGAGCAATCCAAGAATAAGCATCCCAAATCAATTTAGGATGCTTTTTCTTGGATTGGGGTCGAACGAGGGTGCTTATTCTTGGATTGCTCTAAAATTTATAAGTATAAACTATAAAATTATTTTTTCAATATTCAATCTTATTTCCATATTTTTTTTTAATTATGTTGTTCTAGTTTGTTCTATTGCAATATCCTTCGTAAACATAAAAATATATATTTTTAAATTTTATATGTTAAAATCCTTTAATTTGGATTGAAGTCGAACTGGGGTGCTGTTTCTTGGATTGGGGTCTAACTGGGGTGCTTTTTCTTGGATTGGGGACTTTGGGGTGCTTATTCTTGGAGTACTCTTTAAGTTTTATTTAAAATTAATCGTCAATCGACTTTTGTTTTAACCCTCTCAGGACGACCGGTAGCAATTGGTTGCGTTTCAAATACACGCACGCATTCATAATTTAACACTATAAAAAATTCGGATCAATCCCAGAATAGGCACCTGAAATCATTTTTAGGTGCTTAATCTGGGATTGAGGCAAAACACAGGTGCTTAATCTGGGATTGAGGAGAAAAAAATATAAACAGTTTTTAGAGATATAATTTCATTGTTTTTATCAATATTTGAAAAAATCAACTCTAACCTAACCTAACCTAACCTAACCTAACATATCTATACCAATTTATGTGGCAAGATAGATTTGCTTCAGATGGATTCAGAAACATTCGGGCTCATATTGCAGGAATTTATAATATCTAAACTTTTTATTTATTCATTAAACCACTTTAAACCTTTTATAACTTTGCCTTTATTACATTTGTAATAAACTTTGTATAAACAATAAATTTTGTAATCATCAGGTTTTTTTTATTTAATTCCTTGCAAGGTGCCTATTCTGGGATTGAGGTTGAACGCAGGTGCTTCATCTGGGATTGAGGTACATCAGGTGCCTATTCTGGGATTGACCCAAAAATTCCGCCCTTAGGTTAGGTTAAATCAAATTGTTACTTAGAAAGGTACTTGTAGGTTATCTCCCCCCCCCCCCACACGCTTGATTTGTCATCGTGGCAAATAGCATGAAGTCGCAGTAAATTCATTCTGGCTGAAAAAGCAATAATTAAATTGTGCAAAGGATTGGTAATATCTACTGAAATATATACTATTAAATATATAATTTGGCTCATGTAATAATTATTGATACGATTTATTATTTAAACTAATTTATGGCCGGATTCTGAAGGATCGTCATTATAAAGTTAAGGATCACCTGAAGATCAGGGCCCCCAGCCTTTTTTAGTTAGCTTTATAAGGCTAACTAACGAAAATATCACGACCTAACCTAACCAATCATCAAGGGCGTACAGTTGACCTAATGACTGGTTAGGTTAGGTCGTGATATTTTTGTTAGTTAGCGTTATAAGGCTAACTAAAGAAGGCTGGGGGACCTGATCTTCAGGTGATCCAAAGTTAATGTAAGTTGTATAACAAATCAACAACCAATGTGCATCAAACATTTCTAGAACGAAATGCTCGTTTGATTGTTTTGCGTGCGTGCTATTTGCCACGATGACAAATCAAGGGTTGCGGGGAGATAACCTACAAGTGCCCTTAGAAAAATACAACTGAAGGAAAAAGTCCTGTTATAAAACGCAATGTTCGTTACCCATTTTATAAGTAATAAAGGCGGAGCTTCACAATATTTTTTAAAACTAACATTACTTTAACAACACCACGAATGAAATTTGAAATTGGATGTGAAATGTGGTAACCAGTTTATTGCGTGAAAAATACTTGTTCTCTCTCTCTCTCTCTCTCTCTCTCTCTCTCTCTCTCTCTCTCTCTCTCTCTCTCTCTCGTACATGGTCTATAAATCCATGTGTCTATTTACCTGCATGGTATTTTTGCCCTTATGAAATAGTAATTTAGGAATGATTTTTGCACCAAATTTGTCAAACCTTTCGGTACACTTCAGGTATAAAAGTGTTAATGGTGGTACTTAGGAAAGTATGGTAGCAATTTACAGAGCTGGGCACTTGCGTTTTTTTTTGCGGTACTGCGGTACTGCGGTACTACCGTGTTGGTCGGTACCGCGGAAAGTACCGCGGGAAATTTGAATGCGGTAGCGGTACTGCTGTACTTTCAGCGATCCTTTGCGGTACTGCGTTATGCGGTACCGGTTTGGTAGTGCGGTAGTAGTACCGCAGTACCGCAGTACCGCAAAAAAACGGGCAAAAAAACGCAAGTGCCCAGCTCTGGTAGCAAAGAGTGGTACGTCGACCTAAAAAGGTTGGGAACCCTGCTTTTTTTTTTTAACATTTGGATTAATTTAACCCTATAATCAATATTTCTTTTTATTTAAAACCCATTTTATATTCACTTAAAATTGCAAAACGATATAAAGGAGAATGTTATAACTAATTTTGGGCCCTTCACAAACATACACTTTATACATAAATTTCAGAAAAAACAAGTTATATATAAAGCGAGTACAGGGCCACAGGCTGTCATTATAGGTAGGCCAGTCTATATATATATACATATATACATATATATATATATATATATATATATATATATATATATTATATATATTATATATATATATATTGGCCAAAATGTTTACCTACAATTATTATGTAAAATGATATGAGAATATTCGGAGCTATTGAAGAATAGGGACCCCCAGCCTTCTTTAGTTAGCTTTATAAGGCTAACTAACGAAAATATCATGACCTAACCTAACCAATCGTCACGGGCGTATAGTTAACCTAACGATTGGTTAGGTTAGGTCGTGATATTTTCGTTAGTTAGCCTTATAAGCCTAACTAAAGAAGGCTGGGGTCCCTATTCTTCAATAGCTCCGAATATTCCTTGCACCAATTATAGTATCATACAGACAGTTAAGGAAATACGTACTTTCTTTTAAATCACTAATTAATAATTTTTTGAGGTTTTCTTCAAGTTATCTACGTCCAAATTCTTCATACTTGATCATAATTATAGGTCTAAAGCAACGGTTCTCAACGTAAGTAAGGGTCGCGACCCAAAATGGGGTTGCTGAGCAATTTTCCTGCGGTCACCGGGACATATATTTGCTTGCAAAAATACAAATGGGACTATTTTTTCAAGGTTTATTTGCTATTTTATTGCTTAATTGAACTGTAAATTTTTAGGGGGGGGGAGGTAATTAGGATTCCTAAATACAGAAAGTTTTAAATCTAAATCACGCCCAAAGTACTTTTCCTTTCATTTACCTAAGTTATATTAGATTTGGGGTGGTGGGGAGACCTGGTGGGTGGGATCATTGCAATAATGGGTGCCAGGCATTACGAAGTTGAGAACCGCTGGTCTAAAAATAATAAATACTTACATGACTTTTTCGAGTTCAGGAGTTCTGGTTTTGGTTTTTTAAACCTTAATTAACTGAAATAATGATACCCCTAAGTATTGGACCACAAGTGAAAATAATCGGCACTCTTTTAATTTAACCTAAATGGGAATAAACTAGCTACCTTAACAAACAATGTTAATGTCAATATATATATATATATATATATATATATATATACTTCCGTCCAGCTTGTTGCCCTACCTTAGACCTACGGCTTAACGTGGAATCCGAACCACGACCCGCGAAGGAACTCTAAAATCAAAGTCCTCGACCGGACTCGGTCTCACGACCTGATAAAAATTTTAAGTGACGAGCAATAAAATCAATCGGATTGATATAACTCATAAATTATCAATAAACAAAATAATAATAATAATAATAATAATAATAATAATAATCATAATAATCATAATAATAATAACTGCAGGAATTAAAATAATAGCATTTTTCCCTCGAAAGCACAGAGTAAAAATTACCACTAAAAAATATTAATATATCTGTAACAAGTAACTGAACCTAACTTGCACGCGCGTGCCGAAGATTTTGACTCTACCGTTTGGTCTATTGAAAATTGAGTTAACTCTTATTAGAATATACTGCCTTCGCTAAAATGAACCGGAATGGCCTCCACTCTCGGTGAGTCTCGACTTAAATACTGGCTTATTGCCAGATAGTGTTTGAGGAGAAATATCGTATAATAATGGATTCTTCACTTATGTTTCCGCCCCTTGGATACCTGTTCTTCGAATCCGAAATCAAATTTTATCTCTTCGCCGTAACGAGTCTATCAGTCTATCAGTTTGCGTAGTTTATAGGTAGCTAGGAGTGGCTGACTCCGCCTCCCTGAAAAATTTTGAACCTCCCCTAAGCCCTAAATATAGATTAACTAAAATGAATACTTTACAGTCCTTACTAATATCACTATTTTTACTAATCGTAATAATTACTAATTATTAATTCTACTAATAACATTTTCCTCCGTCCTCACAAATAAAAATATTTGCGAAAAATGTTTCGAACATTGCACGAAAGCAAAATCAATAATGGATATTTTTTTGAAAATTTTATGATCAGAAAGTTGAAAAATGTTTTGAAGTAATTTTAATTTTTTTTATTAGTCTAGTCAAGTATCGTATTTTGTTTTTAAATTTGAAAGTAATGTTTCTGTTCTTGTTTATTTTTCAATAACTTAATATTAGATTGGAATAAAAGAAAAATTACCCCAATGCATTATACTATTTTCTAATTATTACCAATTTGTATTTCGTATTGTATCTAAGTCATGTTTCGTCTGTTTAAACTTTCTACATTCTAACGCGTTGTTTACCAAATAGTTTTACAATTATAATTCAGTTTTGTAATTGTCTAATTGACCTGGTCCAATAAATGCGTATATAAAAATTTTAACTTTAACATGTGTTTTATTTTTACAGAGAATTCCCTATATTATTGGTACTATGTAGCCTCCCCTATCTATATTACCAGTAGCCTCCCCTGGAGATTACCATTAGCTACGGCCCTGGAGCCTATGTAAATAGTCTTTTAATGCCAGTGTGAGTAGCTCAATAGGTAACATCGTTGCCTTATAAGTGAAGTGAGGATAGTGAGGTTGGAAGTTGGAACCCAGATGATGCTGGTAATAATAACATGAGAATTTAATGCAGTTTAATGCCTCCGCCTTTTCCTCACGAGTGTAACTGATTTTCATATTAGTCATTGCGTGTTATTCCAGTCGCAACAAAAAATAAGGTCCCAAAACAAGACATCAATTTGTACATTTGTTTTCGTTTTAATGTATTACTTTTGTAAATTTAATTTAAAATAATTCTCCTACGAGACCGGACTTATGGGACACCCGTTATATACTTTCCTGTCCCAAATTGTTTCTCCATAATTACAGGTATTAAAAATGGGTATAGACAGGGGTGTAGTGCTGCGGGAGCGCACGGGAGCGCCACTCCCGCACCTCCATTCATCCAAAAATTTTTTTTTAGTCGATACTTGGAAGTTGGGAAGAAACAGACTGAGATGAAAGCACTGGCTTTTAATTGTGACTTCAAATTTTTAAATGCCAAGTCTAAGTGAAGTATTATTATATTATTGTTATTATTATTATTATTATTTTATTATTATTAAAATAGTTTAACTAGACCAGTGAGTCTCAAGTGAGACTCTCATAGGGCTGGTCAGTAAGTGAAGTAACGTGAATTTCATTATATACCATACATTATATCATGCCATTATATAGCTTGACATTATCATTATCTGCAAAAAAATGGCACAAATCATAGAGATAGAGAGGAAAATTACGTTCTGCCTTTTACAAGGCTAATCTCTAATGCTTATGGAAAATTCGGGTAAAAAACAAGAGCTAGCTTATTACTCGTATTTAAAAAAAAGCTACAGATTTTCTATTTCTCTATGAAATATTTGTACTGCATATCAAATGGCTGACAATTTATATGTATGTAAATATATAAATAACTATATATGTACAGCAGAATTTAAAATTATGTACCAACATGCCGGTATTTCCTTAGAGCTCCTTCACCTTAAAATTTGCCACTACACCCCTGAGTATAGAAGAGAGTCGCAAATATTAGATATCCTCTAAGGAAGGGGACCGCAAACTAAGGTGCGCGGCCTGCAGAAGTTACGCGGTGTTGCAAAAGAGAGGGAAATGAAGGGCTACTAAGTTCCTAAAACGTTACTTATACAGGGTGGGCCAAAACATGTACCCGATTTCCAAATGAAGTTACAGGATAACTATATAAGACAAGATTAAATAATAAAATACATTGAGCACGCAAATGTCATAAAGATTTTACTAAATAACTACTTTTTTCCTTTTTTTGTACAGGTTACACGTTACATGTAAGTTGCAAGTTCAAAATGGCTGAATTATTTTACAACAAAAATCATTATCAATGCGAAGCATATCAAAACTTAATGAGTGATCGTGACACCATTTTGAAATTTTGGAATGGATCAAAAAAGTTTTGAGACCATCAGACGAATTTTACTATTAATTTCAAAAGAATCGTCCTGGTTCCCTCCACTACTTGCACTCGCCATTAACAGCCCTCCTTTTTAATAAGAAGGGCGCGAGTGGAAAGAGTGTGCGCACCAGTGATCTAGAGCAGGGCGCAGGGGTGTCCCCAAATTAGACGGTAAAAATTATATTTTTATTCTTTTGAAATGTGTGTTTATTCCTGAGAGTTTTTATAAATTCCGTCGTGATCCGGATCCGGACCACGGTCCGCGTATTGGTGACACCACTGCCCTAGATCAGTGGTCCGTGTATTGGTGACACCCCTGCCCTAAATCAGTGGTCCGCACACTCTTTCACTTTTAGTTTAAATTTAGTTTTCACTTGGAAGATTAGTACTGGTGATTTTAACCCATTACTGCCCAGCGTCACTTTACTGATTTTGTTCTGGCTAACGCCAGACGATTTTATTCAGGCTCGGAAAAGACCTCTGGGCGCTAATGGATTAAATTGATATTGTGGGTAGCAGACGCGGACTTTGGTTGGTTAGTTGGTATCTGGAACACAGAAAATTTTAGAATTTAAAAATTTAGAATTTTTACCCAGATGTTGGATAGTTTTCATTATTTTTATAACATATTTAAATCCTTTGTTTTTTGAAATATAAAAGAAGGTGAATCAAACCTTTCTGTATCCTGGTTTTATAAGCTTAATTATTTGTCAATCAATATAGATTTTTATATTTAAAGTTTGCATACAAAATATTCTTTTATTCTTACAACATATAACTAATAAATAATTAAATGAAAATATAGTTTCTATGGAAACGATTGTTCTCTTGCATACGAGGAAAACAAAAATTACAATACACGCGCGCGCGCACATACAAACAATCTCTCTCTCTCTTGTAACATTACCATCCAAAAATCCCCAGGCAACACAGGTACATCCATTAGGTCAAAGCTGGGTCGGTGGGGCCACTTAACTATCCTCTGAGAAGAGGATCTACAGATCTACAGAAGCTAAGGCTAACAAAGACCCTAAGATCCACTCTAAGGTTAGCCAGAGAGAAAAAAGAGAGTTGGGGGTTGAAAGCAAACAATAGGGAGTTAAAAGAAGAGAATAAGGGGTTAAGTAAGTAGCAAAACCTATCATTCGTGGGTTAACATTCATTCAGAAAAAGAGAGAGAAAGACTCACCATTATCATCCGCCGGCCACTGCCAACAATTCGGAAAAATAGTCGAAGAGAATAGGAAAGGGGTGAAAGATGAAAAGAAGTAAAATAAGAACGTTTACAAACCATGCAAACAGTCTTAACTTAAAGAAACACTGTCATACCATGCAAACTACAGACATGCAAGTAAAGAGAGGATGAGAATATAACAAAAGATGGGTTAGTTTACGCTAAGAGCTACATCTAAGTTCGTGTTAGTCTAAATTTTTTTTTTTTTTAATAAATTTAACGCTGGCATATCACACGGTGGCATGTCACAAGCTGGCATCAATCATCAACAGACTCAAACCACGACTATCACCCCTAGAGCTCGTGTTGCGAATTGTTTTATTATTTTAAGCGACGTTAATATTTTTAAATGTTTATCTAAACGGTTCTTAAACATATTAACGCTGGTAGAGTTCACGATGGGCGCGGGAAGATTATTCCATTTATCAATTACTTTAAACGTAAAAAAGTTTTTAGCGACGTCAGTAATGAAACATCTGCCAAGTAATTAAATCCGTTATTACGAGTATTGCTATTATCGAAAATGAACAATTTGTCAAAATTTATGTTATCGATTTTAACGATTTTGAAAACTTCAATAAGCTCCCCCTTAATCTCCTGGTCTCGAGTGAATGCAAGTCTAACTCTTTAATTCTATCTTCGTGAGACTTGTTGCGTAGTGGGAAGGTTTAGTCAGCTCATCCCTGAAACTGTAGTGATGTTAAGAAATAAAATTTACGTCTTCCTGAACAGTGGTTTCCTTCTTCATACTTCGTCGCGACAGTGCGTTATTTTACATTATATATATATATATATATATAATATATATATATATATATATATATATACAGGGTGCCCACAAAGTCTCGTTCCAGTTTTAAAATTTTATTATAACAAAACCAAAAGAAACAAAATAATGCAGTGTTTTGCATTTTGTTGCTTAACTAATGAAGCTTTTTCTTGATTTATAAATTGTAATCTGAATGTGAAGTTGCTATTGATAGAAGTTTGAACGAAAATGACGACTACACAGAAGAAAGCTTGGTGTGTAATCTGGTTTGTGGAGTCGAAATCAGTGACAACTGTTCAACAGAATTACCGCCGTCAATATGGCAAGGATCCTCCCTCCAAACCCAGAATTAGGAAGGAGGTGGTTTTGCGAGTTTCGGAAAACAGGAAGTGTGATTGACTCACCAAGACTCGTCCAAGAAACGTATCAACGCAGCACTAGAAAGCTTATTCGTCGTGCCTCCAGTGAACTGAAGCAACCAAGATCAACGGTACACAAAGTTGCACACAAGAGATTGCATCTTTACGCGTATAACGTTCAAATAGTCAAAGCTTTATAAACTAGATTACACACTGAGCTTTCTCCTGTGTAGTCGCCACTTTCGTTCAATCTTCTATCAATAGCAACTTGACACCAGATTATAATTTGTAAATCAAGAAAAAACTTCATTAGTTAAACAACAAAATGCAAAAAACTGCATTATTCTATCTCTTTTGGTATGTTGTAATAAAATTTTATTTTAAAACTGGAACAGGACTTTGTAGACACCCTGTGTATATACACCACACACACACACACACACACGAGTATATAGAAAAACAGGTGTAACATTAAGCACCGAAATTCTAAAAATCGTGAGCTGCTGAGCACAACATGATTTGCCAAACTTTTCAAACCGGTCCCTAAATAATACATGCGAGGCATACTATAAGTTTCATCTGAACCTAGGGGTCCTACAGGCTAATCCGAAGGCGCAACCTTACACCCTATTCTCGGCTGTACCTGGATACTCATTTCATACGAAAATAAGGAACATAGATACCAATAAACTAAAATTCTTTAAAAGCATAAAAGACGAACTTTAAAATTTAAGTAAGATTTTATTCACAGAAAGAACCTTCAATTCATAGCCCCGACTAAAGGTTTATACCTTGTTCGGAACACTCCTCGTGAAAAATTGGTGAGAATTTACCCTTGGACACTGCCCTGGAACCAAATTCGGAACAGCCTGGACAAGTGTGTATTGTTCGTTATAATAATAATAATAATAATAATAATAATATAATTTTCATCATTATTAGTATTATTATTGCTTAATGTTTCTAGAGATATCTAGATGATGATACAGAATTAATCTAGTTTAAGGAATTAGCTAAAATGACATGTCCTAACTACATCTGCACGAGGAGCTGAATGAAATACCACATTTACTGTACGTATTCATGTTATTCATTAAAAAAGAAAATTATCATTTACAATTTGAAGCACTTTGCACCTTAATCAGTTACTGTAAAACTCAATTTTTTATGAAGACATTACGATAATTACCTTTCATTCAAGATTATTTACTGACAACGTTCTTCCATTATGGGATATATATATATATATATATATCAGTGGTGGTTCCTAACCTCTTTTGTATGGTTAGGCAAAACCCAATTCTAATCCAACTCCATTACTCCAATCATTAGATATTGTTTTTTATAACTGCTGGATCGTATGTCATTATCCAGTGATTTACCCCTAGGTTGGAAACCACTGCATTATGGGATATATATATATATATATATATATATATATATATATATATATATTATATATATATATATATATAGAGAGAGAGAGAGAGAGAGAGAGAGAGAGAGAGAGAGAGAGAGAGAGAGAGAGAGAGAGAGAGAGAGAGAGAGAGAGAGAGAGACGCCGTATATCGACCACTTAGCACGAGATGTTAGTGTACCCCTATTTTGTTTTTGTAATAAAAGTCTATCTACACAAATGTTAAATAGTACAACATGGTTTATTCAGTATTAATGAATTAATGAGAGATAACACCACTAATCACCGTTAGCCGTATTGATTATTGCTTCGGTCTTACGTTAATTAACTCGGATGACCCAACATTCTCTCGGTTTAATTCGAGAAAATGTGTTACAAGAAAATATACTAGAAAGTGGTTGAAAGACAAGTGGTCGGTCATCTACGGACGCAAGATTGACGAGCACGACAAAAATGAAAATGAAAAACGCTACTGAAAATTTCAAGTGGTAAACACTTTTTGAAAGAGAATTTAACGGTAACTATATTTCTTTTATATATTTATGGGAAAACATAATAAAATAAAGAAAAAACATGAATAATGTTCAAGTAATCCGCTGTAGTTTACTAAAGTAGTCCTCCGTTTTCTGCGTAAGTACAAACCACCACCATGTTGTGAGTATTCCTGCGTCATAAAGGTTGTGCTGCGCTACTATACGCTCCAAGGACAGAGTGTTTGCACAGTTATGACCCGCGTTGGACTTGTGACTAGGGATGAAAACCGGTATTCAAATACCGGTATTAAAACCGATATTGTTTCAAAAAAGTAATACCGATCTCAGAGCTTTCAATACCGGTTTTTCGGTACTGAAAATGAAAATGAAAATTAAAAGGTTTATTGGCAGACTATAGTCTATATGACAAATATTATTAATACAATGACAGTTCATATACTAAGGATAGAAATATACACAACTGATTAGAAATAATACTGTAATGTCGAAGTTAAGTGGAGCTACAGACAGACGGTTTCATACCAAGAAGTCCATAGCTCAGAGGATAAATGGCAGGACTCATGGATAGCTTGGATGATCGGGTTGGTTGATTTTTTAATTCCTTGCATTAGACTGTATTGAGCACGTCTTGTTACCTCCGGGAAGCTCGGGACATTGCGGGTAGCAAACATTTGCGAAGCTGAGCATCTCGGGAATAATTAATGTAAGAGTCTAAAAGACCTGTTGTAGAGCAAATTTAGGGTTCTGCCAGAACCTTTTTTATAATTCACCCACAGTTGCTGTCCGTATATATTACTGCAGAAAGTACGAAAGAGAGTGTCTTTAGCCTCACTTGTACAGAATCGAAAGTTCCTTATGGTCATATTCGCTTTAGCACACAGGCTTCGAGATTGTTTTCTTATATCCGAGTCATCACTCAAGGAGCTGGTAATAGTTTGACCCAAATATTTAAACTCTTGTACTTCCTCAATTACCTCACCATTCATTTTAAACCTTATATCAGCAGGCTGATTACAGCTTTCAGGATGAAATTGCATAACCTTAGTTTTTGTAACATTAAAAAGAATATCATGTTTCTGCGAATACTCTTCGCAGACTTTTAGTAGCCGATCCAGACCTTTAACAGAGGGACTTATTAACACCATATCATTGGCATAAACTAAGTTATTTATTCTTGTGTTATCTATACAACATCCCACTGTTACCTCGTTAAGTGAAGCAATTAATCCGTCAATATACACATTAAACAGCATAGGGGAGAGCAAGGAGCCTTGTCTCACCCTGCAAGAGGAGCCAAAACACTCGGATAGTATATTGCCCCACCTAACAGTGAAAGATTGGTGGGAATACCAAAATTTCAATAAATTTAATATGTACATGAGAACCTTCCTGTCTTCTAGGTTTGCAAATAAAATATTGTGGTTTACCCTATCATATGCCTTACTTATATCTAGGAAACAGCTATAAATAGTTGAATTAATGTCAATGTATTTAAATATTGTTTCTTTAAGTACATAGATACACAGGTCAGTTGAGTGAGACCTTTTAAAGCCAAACTGATTAGATGTCCATAGGAAATCATTTAATCGGAATAACAAGAGTTCTTCTAGTAGTTTCGAGAAGCAGGAAGCGACAGCAATAGGCCTGTAATTATTGCTGGACAGAATGTCTCCGTACTTATTTTTGACCAGGGGCAAGATATATACCCTCATGAACTCTGCAGGGATATAGCTATGAGCAAGCATGGCTGATAGGAGCAATGATATATGCAGACATACTACGTACGTCATTTGCATATTTTAAGTGCTCATTCGATAAGTCATCTACCCCTGACGCAGAACCAGTCTTTAACTCTTTAATTAACCTCTTTACTTCAGAAAATGATATCAAAGTATTTTCCCTTGTCCCTCCCACAATCGTTTCGCTGCAATCTATCTTAAGATTATCCCTACTCACACTATTAAGAATGTTAGAATAGTGGTTTTTCCACAGCTTTGCAATTTCATCCTCCCCCGACACCCCATCGATTGTCGGAGGGAGGACATTTTTGACACCATTTGATTCTTAACAAATTTCCAAAATGTTATTATCGTTATTTATGCGAGCTTCACAGGCTTTTGATGCTCGAATAGACTCTTCTTCTTGTTTACATCGCCTTATGACCGCCTTGTACTGACCCCTACTTCTACACATATTCATGTATACTGGTCCTAATCTGGGTCTACCATGAAAGCACCACAAATCATAGGCGTCTTTCGATTCCCTCTTCAGGGGGGCAATAAAATCATTCTATCCAGGAATAATCTTAGTACAATAGTTGTAAGATTTAATCAGGAGGCTTCCTGCTTCTCTAAACAGGGATATTATCTTACTATAATACCGATCTATGAGTTTACAGTGAGAATCATTTGAGCAAGGATTATTACAGGCAAGATGCAAAATTTCTAAATTATTAAAAAGGTGACTTGTTCTGTCTTTGTATTCTATTCTCTGCTGCATATTAACATTGGACCAATCGACGCGATTATTCTTACCTATTACCTATTAAGTTCTTGTTAAGTCGTGTTTCGCATAAATTGGTAAAGTTAATTAATATGTCTAATGGTCTATGATCAGAAAGAAGGAAATCATGCAAAATATGAACTATAATAATTCGATCCTTTAGATTATTACTAATGAGACAATGATCAATCCACCTGGTGGTACCATTCATATCACTAACGTATGTAAAATTACCACTGGTTACCCCTAATACTTCTACATCATTTATACTTAAATTGGCCGACTCGCACATGTTACCCAATTCTACAAAGAATTCCGAGTTCACATGCGCGTTAAAGTCCCCCATTATTATACAGTGAGAATATTTGGGGTTATCTGATAATGACTTAATTTTGTACAGCAAATCAATGTATCATCTAGATTACTGCCGTTGTTGTATGGTAAATAGCAGTTTACAATTAATATGCAATCATTGACTTGTAATTCAATGCCTAACAACCTTACATTATCGCTTGTTAAAAATTTTATGTTTGACAAATTTTTCCTTATTAAGAAAGCAACACCACCAAAAGGCCTACCGTACATTAATTCATCTGACAAGTCTACTGCTGATGACGCATGGTACATAAAATCATCATGGATGGTAGAGAGGAATTTTAGCTCTTGCTTAGGTGGTTCTAGGTAAATTCCCCCACGGTAATTTCCACTGCGGTAAATTCCACCATGTATATTGCACCGAGGGTAAATTCCTCCACGATAAATTCTACCGCGGAAAATTCCCCCTATGGAAAATTCCACCGCGGAAAATTCCCCCTGATTTCTTTTATTATTTAGTTTCAACTTTGAATATATCTATAAAATATATCTATAAGAAAAAATCTATAAAATATAACTATAAAAAATATATCTATAAAATATAACTATAAAAAATAATTTATAATAATAATTTAGTCAAATAAAAGTTGGCAAATGGCAACCCTGCATGGTGAGTCTACATTTGACCTTGATTTCTTTTATTATTTAGTTTCAACTTTGAACCCTTAGACCATGGCTGCTGCGTTTTTACAACCGAGAAGAACAAACGCAAATTGTGCGATGAAGAAAATCACATCTACGAAAAACACTCAGACAACAGCACCAAAACAAAATTTATGAGCGTTGTGAGCTATTAGAGCAGAAGAAGGAATAAGCCAGACAAAAATTGCCCACATGCGACGAGGAGATCCCCCAAAGAAGAAAAAAGCCTATCAAATTGTTGACGCACGATTGAAGAGGCTAGTTGAAAATTACAAAAAGGAAAACTTACTGCAATTTTTAAGAAACATTGCACGCAATTTGTCGTAAAGATTCTTCCATAAATATTTCTTACTTAATTTTTACCCTGTTTTATGTGAAAATAAATTTCCCATTTTTTATTTTTTTAACTTAGGTAATTTTAATTAAAATACCAATGGTGGAATTTACCTTTGGTTAAATTTTCCATAGGGGGAATTTTCCGAGGTGGAATTTACCGTGGAGGAATTTACCCTCGGTGCAATATACATGGTGGAATTTACCGTGGGGGAATATACCGTGGGGGAATATACCGGCCACCGCTTAGGGCTTAGGTAGCCAGTGCTCCTGTAGGAGTATAAAATCTGCACTGTCGCAGTTGTTTTTATGAACATCTACAGTTGAATTCCTCACTGACCTTACATTATATGAGACTATTTTCAACAAGTTATCCGCCATGACTGATAGAAAATGTATTATTAGTAAGATTATACTATTATACATAGTACAACTTTCAGGCATTACCGTTAAGGCGCCTATTATTATTATTATTATTATTATTATTATTATTATTATTATTTTGCCTGTTATCAAATTTCCTGGAAAAGTGAATAAACTCCTTAACAATATTAACCACACGTTCTTTAGTCTATTAATAACTGATTGATGGTTGGAAGTTGTTGTTAAGTGAAGGAAAAACATCAATTAAAAACCTTTTTAAAGATTTCGTTGGCCTTTTTATCAGATTATTACGAAAATGTCAATAAAATCAAAAGTTTGGAAGTATTTTGAAAAGGAGAATAAAGATGAAGCAGAATGCACTAAATGTGAAAATGTTATTAACTGTGGTGGAGGTTCAACCACTGGAATGGTCGTTCATTTAAGAGGAATTCGTAAAATTGTTGTTATGAATATAGAAAATCATCCAAATAAAAGTAAAAACAACTTTGGATGGTTTTATCGCCGAGAAATCTATCGAGGAAGAAACTTCAAAACTTGTCTGTGTGGATGAATTTCGTTTCAATATTCTATTGCCAAAAGTGGATTTATTCAAGATAATTTAAAAATGAATAAATATGACAAACCACATCCAACTGTTGAATCTGAAAGAGCGTTTTCGGCTGCTAGCTTATTTCTTACAAATTTGAGATCCAATCTATAGAGCTGAAGAATCCTTAAATGCTCTCTCTTTCTGTAAAAGTTACTTCCAAAATTATCATATGAAATACAATTTTTATATAAAAAACACTTTTTATAAAATAATTTATATTAAACATTTATTTTTGTTTCTTTTCACAAATAAAAAATTAGAAAATTTGTCATTTCTACTCCTTATGTCTTTAATCTTATGTGTCTATGTGTAATCTTTTATATATATATATATATATATATATATATATATATGCACTAAAATCACAAAATAACACGTGACCTTATTAATAAGCAAACAACCACAGGGAAAAGGAAACACAAAGTCCGAGCGCTTCTGTTCCTCCTTGATAATGTGAATATATCACGAAAGCGCTCGGACTTTGTGTTTCCTTTTCCCTGTGGTTGTTTGCTTATATATATATATATATATATATATATATATATATATATATATATATATATATATAGTACACTGTACAGTACTATAGAATACTGGTATTAAAACCGGTATTGAGTAAAAAAGGCCTTAATCCCGGTATTCAAAATAGCCGATATTACTTTCATCTCTCTCTCTCTCTCTCTCTCTCTCTCTCTCTCTCTCTATATATATATATATATATATATATATATATATATATATGTGTGTGCACTAAAATCACAAAATAACACGTGACCTTATTAATAAGCAAACAACCACAGGGAAAAGGAAACACAAAGTCCGAGCGCTTCTGTTCCTCCTTGATAATGTGAATATATCACGAAAGCGCTCGGACTTTGTGTTTCCTTTTCCCTGTGGTTGTTTGCTTATATATATATATATATATATATATAACTATGTACACTGTACAGTACTATAGAATACTGGTATTAAAACCGGTATTGAGTAAAAAAGGCCTTAATCCCGGTATTCAAAATAGCCGATATTACTTTCATCTCTCTCTCTCTCTCTCTCTCTCTCTCTCTCTCTCTCTCTCTCTCTCTATATATATATATATATATATATATATATATATATATATATATATATTTTACTACTGATGGTATAACACACTTGCTGAATTCTGTAACTTTTTCTCTGAAGTAATTTTCCCCTACATGTTACACAAATTCCCTGACATTTCCCTAACTTTTCCAGGTGCTCAGATTTGTTAGACATCGTACTCTTATTACAAACACGCTTTCTGAACCTTACTTAATCGGTCTATTCAAAAAACTGATAAACGTTTGCAAATTCCAGTTAAATATGCATGTCAAAAGATAGAGTCTGTTAAGCATTATATTAACTGCAAAAGCATGAGCAGAACAGTAGTTTACAGCATAAGAAAATCATGCATTAAAAAATGTATTTCTTCTTAAATTCTAGAAAAGAAATATGGATACAAAACAAAAGGTTTGAAAATTGTTTAGGCCAAAAAAATTTACTGGTCCCACTTTTCATGTTGGGTGTATGGGGGTGGGAAGGACCATACTCTTTTTCTGAGCTGAGAATCCAGCTATATATATATATATATATATATATATATATATGGGAAGAATTTCACAATTAAACACGTGAAATTAATAAATGATGCAACTCCACAAGGAAAAATAAAAATTATTCCAAAGCCTTTCGTGTATTCAGTAGTACTCGCTGAATACACAAAAGGCTTTGGAATATTTTTTCTTTTTCTTTGTGGGTTTGCATCATATATAATATATATATATATATATATATATATATATATATATATAGGGCCAGTCCTAGGGAGGGGGGGTGCGAGGCTCCTAAAAAATATCAACTACTTGAGATATCTATATGAAAGAGAAATTTAATACATACAATTTTATTTTCACGTTTACATGTTTACTTGGTGTCAATAGTTAGACGTATACACCATTGAACACTGATTTAGGTCTCATGAATATCTTTAACATACCATACACAAGGTTTACAATCCAAAATACAATCAATCCTAAATACAATCCAAAACATCAAAATGTCAGAAGGTTTAAAATCCAAAATACATTTAATCCAAAATACAATCCTAAATATCAGAAGGTTTACAACCCAAAATACATATTGAACAATGCTATGCAGTCTTTTACTGTATATTATATAATTTATATTCTGCTCATTCAGGGTGGATTGGAAACCACGGTTTTTTTAGTTTTCTGATGGGGAAAAAAGTTTTTTTTTGTTTTTTTTTTGTTTTTTTATGTATTTGCTTTTTATTCTTAGTTTTAATGATATTTTAATGCTTAGTATGAACGTAAATCAATGATAAGAATTTCATACATGAAACCTAATATTGTGCTCAGTTTTTAATTATGTCTGTCACACTGTCAACAATCAACATCATAAAAAAAAAAGTCTGTACTTTCAGCTAAGGTATTTTACTATTTTTCAATGGAAATCCTGACAATAAAGATTATGTCCCAACCACTATTAAAGTATCAATTACGCAGAAAAATGAGAAATTTAGTTTACCATTGCACCAAATAAGGTTGGTTGGTATTTTACTAAATAATTTTTATTTACCTACATAATTTACATTCCTGGTCACTCACTGCATTTGACATATTATGTTTGTATGAACAATATGATTATGGTATATCTGAAATCTGAATAGTGTTAAAGGAATCGTTTTCGCTATTATCACTATTATTTAGAAGGAAATAATAAAGAAGCTCGTTTTATAATTTTGAGTGTAAACATAGGTAGTTTCTTTCTTGTAAAAGTTAGTATAATGCTTAAATAAAATGAAAGATAAAATCATTTTCTTACAATCAAACACTAACGAACAAAAAAAAAACCATTAAACCAAATAAACCATGTTGTTGTCTTTTTTTAAACCAATGGTTTTTGGTTCCACCCTGAGCTCATTTTCTAAAATTCACTTTCCTCGGCTTCCTTGCAGCAAACTCTCCTATCATATCGTGATAATCCAAATTTGATGCAATTTCCCTCTCGTTAGAAAGTATAACAAGTTCACTCAACCTGTCTTGAGACAATGAGACTTACTAGTCCTGAGATAGTTTTTTATTAGTTTAAGCTTTGAAAAAGATCTCGCTCCTGATACAACTGTAACTGGTATTTTTTTAATGAAAAACTATAAAATATATTGAATGCACATATACACAAAGGCATAGTATATTATATACATAATAACCTATTATTAATAATAACCTATAAATGTCCTGGTTCGTCCTACCCTAAGACCGGACCGGCTCTGTGTGTGTGTGTGTGTGTGTGTTCCAGTTTTGTGGCTGAACAGTAAGATGGTGTGGGATGATGTTTTCGTAAAGTTTTGGCACATCTATTTCTGAATTTTGAGCTCGCTTATACTTCAGTCAGTACAAGTGACAAGCAGAACAAAAGCTCGCTTAACTCGAACGCGCAAGCTGAAAATGAAATGAAAACATAGTCGAAGCTATTGTATGACGTTATACGCGGGGGCGTTTGAAAGATATGAATAAGCATGAATATATTTTGCAGCAACGGGAGAGGACCTTTTCAACACGGCGCAATATGCATTATCAAGTGTTTTGTTGTGCCAAACAAGTGTTTTGTGTTTATTGGGCCGAATTCATTTGTTATGCCCTTACAGATGAAATTACTGATATCGTTAAATTCAGCATTATGTATTCGGTTTACTTACGTTCATATACTGTACAGGGTGTTTATAAAGTCCCTATCTATTTCATTGAATTAACGGTTTTTATTTATTTTTGTTGCAGAACCCTATGAAAATGAATGTACAAGAACGGGTGATGGTGGTGACACTTCGGATTAAAGGAAAGAAATGCAAAGAAATTAGAGAGAGGTTTGAAAGAACATTTCAAAAGCCAGGTTCTACAGACAAGACAATTCGTGATTTGCTTAATAAATTTAAAAGAACGGGATCTGTTCATGATGAGTCAAGATCTGGACGTCCAAGTATCTCTGAGCATGCTGTAAATGCGGTACGTAATGTTATCGATGAACATCTAAGCATGTCAATTCGCACCACATCACGTAGACTCGGGATACCCAAATCAACTGTCCACAAAATTTTGAAATCGACGTTGAAGAAGAGAAGTTATCACTTTCAGGTGCTTCATGACTTACATGAAGAGGATTATCCAAAGCGAAGTGCAATGTGTGCCGATCTTGTTGAACACATTCAGAATGAAAATTTAATGGATCACATTCTCTTCGGTGATGAAGCAACTTTCCACAAGTGTGGAAAGGTTAATTGCCATAACTGCCGCATATGGACTAATGAAAAGCCAGTTGATTTCTATCAATGGGAACGAGATTTTCCTAAAGTTACTGTCTGGGTGGGTATGACCAAATCTAAGATTTATGGGGCTTTTTTCTCTGCTGAAGCTACAGTTACAGGGCTTATTTATCTGGACATGCTTCAGCAATTCCTGGAACCCCAGCTTCATTCAGATGGCATTTTAAACACCGTCGTCTTTCAACAAGCTGGGGCACCTTGTCATTACGCAAACATTGTTCGGGAGTACCTAAATGAACGATTTCCAAATCGGTGGATCGGACGTGGAGGCAACAGGCCCTGGGCGGCTTGATCTCCTGACCTAACGCCCTTAGATTTCTTTGCATTGGACTTTATCAAATCAAACGTCTATCAAACGAGGGTTACAGATCTGCAAGATTTACGTGCTCGTATCGTAACAGCAGTTACAAAAATAGCCCCTGTCATGTCCCAAAATGTGTTCTGCAATGATGCTGACACATTCGAACTCTGTAGAGATACTGATGGTGCTCATGTAGAATCATATGCTTACGTATTCATTAAATGTATGCCTTCTATTATATTGTTATTGAATTTTACCTTTTTTGCTACGTTTTCACTGAAATATACAGGGACTTTATAAACACCCTGTATGTGCAGTCCGTGCGCAAACCAACTTCACTTTTATTTCAATATTGGAATGAAAGGGTAAAGCTATTTATGGGGGCAAATGGAGGAAACTATGAAATAAAGCATAATACGAGTACCTTTCTCCCAGTTTTACTGACTCTCCAAAACTCTTTCACTACCTCGCTTTCAAAGTAGAACACATTTTATCCCACTTTCCTTTCGCTGAAATCTCCATTTTAGGAGATTTCAGTATTCACCACCACCTTTGGCTTTCCTCCCATTTCATTGACATCCCTGGTGCAATACCTTACAATTTCTCTACCTTGAATGACATGAGAGCAGATTGTACAGCATCCTACCCGTATCTCCGATCGCCTTGAAGATAGGACCAACATTTTCGATTTATTTCTCACCCCTCATCCTTCTTGCTCTGTCAAACTTTTTTTCTCCGACCACAATCCGTGCGTTGGTCTCTATTCACACAAAGGTGAAGCTGGTGGCCTACCTCTAGACCTGGCTTGATAGAGGAGCGAGTTGCTTTCTTGCGATCTCCATCGCACATAGTCCAGGTACACCCGACTTATCCTGTACCGCCCTGAGCCAGGCATCTAATCTTATTTTGAAGAGTTCGGATTTGGCACCTGTGATGTTCCTGAGTTCCTATTGGAAGCTGGTTAAAAAGTTTTGGCCCCCTGACAACCAAGCTGTTTTCTTTGAGTGTTGAGGGTGTCCCTTGTACAGAGCTGGGCAATAAATACATTGAATGTATTTAAATACTAAATACTAAATACATGGGAGAAATGTATTTAAATACTAAATACTAAATACATTTTACGAATGTATTTAGATACTAAATACAAAATACATCAATTGTATTTAAATACATTTGTAAATACATTTTAAATACATAAAAATTTTAACATATGCATTCACTAATTCACTAAGCCATGACACGCACACGATAAAGAAATCAACCGCTTTCGACTAAGAGTGGCACACAACTGATTGAACTGACACGTTGAAACATGAACCATGCTGTACTACACTGTCGACGCGTCGTACTGTGCTAGTACAGAACGTGTATTAAACCAGTAAAAGTATTTACATTTTTATATTTTGAGTATTTAAATACATTGTATTTAAATACTCATTAAAGTATTTAAATACTATATTTAAATACATGAAAAACAATGTATTTATAAATACAGTTCTAAATACACAAATGTATTTAAATACGTATTTAAATACAAATGTATTTAAATACTGCCCAGCTCTGCCCTTGTAGGGCCTTTAGTTTGGGACATTACACATTCTACCTTTCCTGTTTTCCAGTGTTGTTTGGATGGTTACTGGGTTCAGTTTGAGGTTAGGTACCAGTTTTTCGGTTATTTTCCATATGTAAACTATGGTGTATCTCTCTCTTCTTTTCAACGAATATAAATTTAATTTATGAGTCTTTCCCAGTAGTTAAGTTCTTTGCAATCATCAATCTTGGCTGTGAAATTTCTTTGGATTTCTTCTAGTTTATTAATTTCCTCTTTTTTGTATTGGGACGTCAAGATTGAGTAGTACTCAAGTTTTGGTACGATCAATGTTTTCAGCAGGGGAATCATTACTTTCTCATCCCTTCTTTTGAAGGTTCTCAGTGGCTGTCCCGTAACTCTTTTTGCTTTGATTATCGTCATCTGATTCTGTTGCAAGATTTGCATCATCGGTCATTATTACCCCTAAATCTTTTTACTTCGTGATTCTCTGAATTTCCTATCTGGGGCATAGCATAACGGTTAAGTTCCTCGTTTTTTTCCATATCTCAAGAGCTGAAATTTCTCGGTGTTAATAAGTTCATGTTATTATCTTCTAACCATTTGTGTATTCTGTTTGTGTCCCTTTGTAGGACTTCCAAGTCTTCTGCATTGCCGATTTTTCTGCTGATATTTGTATCGTTAGCAAAAGGATGTTACTATACTATGTCTGTTAACATGATAATTAATAGGAGTGGGGCCAATACTGTCCATTGTGGAAATGAGCTTCATACTTCCGATTCTGATAATGGAGTTTTACGACTTGCTGACGTTCCCTGAGAAAGTTGTAGATCCATTTACCCACTCTGCCTGTTATTTCCAGGTATTTATGTCAGGTACTGCTTCGTCTCTTCTTAGGTTACTAAAAACTGATTCATTTAAGCTCTCAATATTTCAGATATTTCTTTTAGATCGTCGGTTAGAGCATTATTTTCTTTCCTTAAGGATGGGAAGTGGCCCGCGTTATATATATATACACTGATGCGTCGTGTTTTGGGGTTTGTTTTATAAAAATGTATTTATTTTAAACATGTCCCCTTCAAAGACGCTTTTTATTACACTCAAAAGTAATTTTATTATTTAAAATATAAACATAAAAGGAAACCTTCCTTATGTCATATCTTACGAATTCAGTGATCGAATTGTAAAATGTTAACAAAGGGGATGCCATCCCTCTCACCCCTCTCAATTGTTATTTTATACATTTTATATATAGATATATTAATACTTTTTTTATTATAATAGTAATATTAGATAATTTAGAATAAAAATATCAGGAACTTGAAACTATTCGATTATTCTGATACCGACTGCTGTATTAAGTCGGATTACAAAAGGACATTATTATATACTGTGTATATATAATAAAAAAAAAATATATATATATATATATATATATATATATATACATTCAACTGCAAAGAACACGCAGTATAAATAACGTAAAGAACGACGCTTGTATAGGAGATATTCTGCGTGTTCTTTGCAGTTGAATGTATATAATGTTACGGCATGCGGGAGGTGCCCCCTTGGGGCATTGGTTTCTGCGAGTATGTAGAAGAATTACGGCATTTGGAAGAGTGAAGTCCATGGTGTAATGGTATCGCGTCTGACCGGCAATCGGAAGATCCCGGGTTCGATTCCCAGGTGGTTACTTCATTTTTTCATTTGTTCCGTTTTCTCTCTCTCGTCTTGCGCGGAATATCTCCTATACAAGCGTCGTTCTTTACGATATATATATATATATATATATATATATAATATTTAGGAGAAATCCAATGACAAGGAGAAATGTAAATGCCATGAAAAGTCTTCTTTAATGCGCAACGTTTCGAGCAAATACGCTCATCTTCAGGCTGTATGATAACAATGTGAAATTAAAATCAATAATTGAATGAAAAACCAGACAAAGAAAATTTCTATAACCTATTCATAAAGGCAAACTTTAAAAGACTGAAAAAAGAGGGTTAAATTCTAAGTTATACAGATTTACATTTAAAATTAAGAAGCTATTTTTAAATACATATAGTAAATGTGAAATTAATACACTGGAAAAATTAACAATAGTACACTGGAATAATGAAAACTAACTAACCTTTCACTGCAATTTCCGAGGCTAGACTGATTTAAGTACAAAACGAGAAAAACATAAGATAAGATAAGATAAGATAAGATAAGATAAGATGGTGAGGGCGATTGGGGAAGGGGGGATTATAAGGAATTGGGGAAGGAGGAGGGATTATAAAAAGTTTAAAGGGACGGCTGATGAGTCAACAATTCTTTAACTTCCTAAATTCTTTGCACCCCAATATAACGTATACAATGGAAACTGAGAAAAATGGCTCCCTTCCCTTTTTAGATCTTTTAATTTCGAAAAACGGTGATTCTATTACTACATCAGTTTACAGGAAACCCACTTTCACTGGTTTGGGCATGAATTTTTTTAGTTTTACTGATTTCAACTATAAGATGTCTTGTATTAAAACTCTCCTGTTCAGAGGATATAATTTGACCTCTAGTTTTACCTTACTTAATGATGAATTTAATAATCTAAGATCATACTTTACCAATAATAGTTTTCCTGTTCAATATGTAGATAAACTAATTAGATCCTTCTTAAATAATGTTTATAGCCCTCAACTTCCTTGTATTACAGTGCCGAAGGATATAAAATATTTCTTGGTACCTGAAATGGGTCCTTTGAATAAGGAATTTAAGCTTAAATTTACAAAGTTGTTAAGGAAATTTTTTTATCATACTGATTTCCGCATCATATTTATTAATAAAACGTCTTTAGGTAGCTTTTTCTCAGCGAAGGATCGAACCCCTGACTCGTTGCGTAGCGGTGTTGTATATTTATTTACCTGCCCTAGGTGTCTCCTTGGGAATTACATTGGCAGCACTGTTCGCTCTCTCAGGGCTAGATTTTATTCGCATATGGGAATAAGTGGCCGAACAGGTAAAATTTTAAAAACTAAAGAAGTTTCTAGCATTCGGGAACACAGTATCAAATGTAAAACTGATGTCACTTTAGAAAATTTTAAAATTCTTGGTTGTAATACTTGTCCCAACTCACTTAGGATTCTGGAATCGCTTTATATTAAAACTTTGACCCCGACGTTAAATGTTGACTCATCAGCCGTCCCTTTAAACTTTTTATAATCCCTCCTCCTTCCCCAATTCCTTATAATCTCCCCTTCCCCAATCGCCCTCACCATCTTATCTTATCTTATCTTATCTTATGTTTTTCTCGTTTTGTACTTAAATCAGTCTAGCCTCGGAAATTGCAGTGAAAGGTTAGTTAGTTTTCATTATTCCAGTGTACTATTGTTAATTTTTCCAGTGTATTAATTTCACATTTACTATATGTATTTAAAAATAGCTTCTTAATTTTAAATGTAAATCTGTATAACTTAGAATTTAACCCTCTTTTTTCAGTCTTTTAAAGTTTGCCTTTATGAATAGGTTATAGAAATTTTCTTTGTCTGGTTTTTCATTCAATTATTGATTTTAATTTCACATTGTTATCATACAGCCTGAAGATGAGCGTATTTGCTCGAAACGTTGCGCATTAAAGAAGACTTTTCATGGCATTTACATTTCTCCTTGTCATTGGATTTCTCCTAAATATTAAATTGAAGCTCTGTAGAAGCAACCCGCATGATTATATATATATATTATATATATGCACAAGAATCACAAAATAACACGTGATCTTATTAATAAGCAAACAACCACAAGGAAAAGGAAACACAAAGTCCGAGCGCTTTCGTGATATATTCACATTATCAAGGAGGATAATGTGAATATATCACGAAAGCGCTCGGACTTTGTGTTTCCTTTTCCTTGTGGTTGTTTGCTTATATTATATATATACAGGGTGTCCCCAAAAAACTATATACTCTTTATAGCATCATATATTTTATAATTAAAAAAAACAACAACAATATATTGTTATAGCAATTGCCAATGAAAGGTAAATTAGTAATCTAAGTGATCAAAATGTTATAGCGAGTTGTTTGCATATAAAATTTAATTAACTACGCCAAGTGCTCAAAATGTTCTCCGGCGGCATGAATGCACTTTTGAATGCGTCGACTAACTGATTCGCAGACATGGACTAATGTGGATGCTGTGATGGTCCCGCACTTTTCCCTAATTGCATCCTTAAGGTGTTCGAGTGTTGCGGGTCTTGTACCATAAACTGCATCCTTCAGGTAGCCCCACAAGTAAAAATCAAGTGGAGTCAAGTCCGGTGAACGTGGAGGATACTCAACGCTTCCTCTTCGTCCTATCCAACGGTCAGGCAACGTTTCATCGAGGTACCTTCTGACATCACAATGATAATGAGGGGGGCTCCATCTTGTTGAAAGTAAAAGTCGTCGTTTCCAAACAACTTCCGAACTGCAGGTATAATTTCTGTCCGCAGCATGTCGAGATATGCGGCACCGGTAACTGTCCCATTAAAGAAAAATGGTCCAACCAAACTCCTGGATGATAAACCACACCATGCTGTTAATCCTTGTAAATTAACATGTTTATCCACATAAACGTGTGGATTATCAAGTGACCAGTACCTGCAGTTGTGTCGATTTACTGTGCCATTCAGCTTGAAGGTAGCTTCATCAGACCACACGATTTTGTTGGCAAACTGTACGTCTTCGGCTTCCATTGACTGAAACCATTCACAAAATTCGAGTCTGCGATCAGGGTCATCTTCAGTCATGGCGTGTAACAGACTTGGAATGTAGCTTTTCCATTTTGCCGACTTTAAAATCCGGTGAACACCTGATTTGCTGATTCCTGTCTCACGGGCGCATTGCCCAAATGATTTCTGTGGTGATCGATTAAATTGTTGCAACACTAAAACGGAGTTTTCATCACTCGCACTTGATTTGCGTCGTCCAGATCTTCGCTTGTGCATATCTTGAGCAGATCCCTCTGCCTCAAACTTGTCACGGATGCTTGTAATGGCGAGACGTGTCGGTGGCTTTGTACCAAATTCCGGATCCATTGCCGCTGGACTTCGGACACATTCTCAATTTCCAATACCATTTCAGAACACTTTTTCGTTGCTCCAGTGTCAAACGTTTACGCAACATGGGTTCTTTTGCTGAACTGAATAAAGTTGAATGCTGTAGAGTTTGTATCGTGGAATGAGTGCGTAGGCTAAGTCCGAAGCAAGCTAGTGAGTGACTAGACTACGTTCGGTCCATAGGCTTCGCCATTAAAAGGCCTTTGATAAAACAAGGCCAGGCTTAGTCGACGCATTCAAAAGTGCATTCATGCCGCCGGAGAACATTTTGAGCACTTGGCGTAGTTAATTAAATTTTATATGCAAACAACTCGCTATAACATTTTGATCACTTAGATTACTAATTTACCTTTCATTGGCAATTGCTACAATATATTGTTTGGTTTTTTTTTGGTTTTTTTAATTATAAAATATATGATGCTATAAAGAGTATATAGTTTTTTTTGGGACACCCTGTATATATATATATTGTATATATATATAGGTATATATATATAGTATATATATATATATGGTTGATGTTAAGCGTATTTATGTAGTTAGAGAGTGGTTATTTGATTGTGAGTTAACAAAGGGGATGCCATTCCCCCTCAATTCGAGCCCTGCTTACGATCATATTATTCTTACCGTTCAATATTATTTATGATTAATTTTTAACATATATTATGAACACCTCTAAATTAATATTAAAATGTAATTTAATTAAATACCTAATTAAAATACCAATCTCGAAGGGATCAAATAATGCAGAAAACCTTCTTTGATGGTCATATCCTACGACTATATTAAGTCGAGTTCAAGATAATCAAAAGTAATTTGTTAATTTAATTTCTAACGTTAATTATAGGCCTATATGAATAAGTATTTTAATATAATCGAGAATAAACCCATACGTTCACCGACTATACGATTTACTGTATTTTAAAATATAAACAGATTTTACGTTAACTTGATTAACTTTGGTTTTGCTTCCGCCCGAATTGTTCATTCTGACGAAGGTCAAGCTTGTCACTCCACCTTAGACCTACAGCTTAACGTGGAATCCGAACCACGCCCCCCAGCAGCAGCCCAGTGTCTTAACCACTAGGCTACCCAGGGTACCCATTTATCAACCAACCAAATTTTTTTTATTGTGTGGAAGGATGAACAGCTGGGTTTTGCTGCGCGCCGCCTACCGTCATCTGGTCTCGATCACGGGGCCGATGGATTCGTAGTCAACGACGCTAGCTACTACACACCGAGGCGCTTTATGAAATAATGTCGTCCACATTTACGAAAAGTCTCCGAAGGAAAAAGTTTAGTATTTGGTAGTTACGGAAACGGGTATGCAACTTTGGTAATTCTAGAAACAGGTTTGCGGACCACAAAGAAAATTAATTAGTTTTCCCTCTCGAGAGCCGATCATTAATTAATATAAAATATTTTACAATTTTTTCACGGATGAGGAAACGTTTGCTTTCTTTTCATAATAGTAGTTAATTCGAATTTTATTGGCTATACGCCTCTCGGTAGTGTAGTGGTTAGCGTCGCTGACTACGAATCCATCGGTCCGGGTTGGAATAGAAAATAAAAGGAAAATAATTAAGAAGCACCTCCGGCCTACGCTGTTCAGAATGTGGGTCTTCGTTCAATTAAAAACAAATCTATTTTATGTACGCTATTTAATAATTAACTAAACGATACAGTATATACAAAATATTCTTTTGTTCTCATAACACCAAAGCAATCTACTGAAATAAAAAAAAATTTAATACGTATAACATACATACATATATATATATATATATTGGGGTTATATTGCAGCTTCAAAGTGTATATATATATTATATATATATATATATATAACCTTGGTTTTTGCTTCCGCCCGAATTGTTCATTCTGAACCTTCAGTTTAACGTGGAATCAGAACCACGTCCCACCACGGCCGGTCAGAAATTACAAAGTCCTCGCCGGACTCGATCTCACAATCATCAGCCCAGCGTTTTAACCACTAGGCTATCCAGGATACCCATTTATCTGCCAACCAATTTTTGTGTGGAAAGATGAACAGCTGGGTTTTGCTACGGACCGCCTGCCGTCACCGGTCACGATCCTGGGGCCGATGGATTCGTAGTCACGCGATGCTAACTACTACACCACGGAGGCGCATTAAAGTATATATATATATATATATAGATATATATATATATATACAGTGCATGGAACAAGGAACTCTTCTGGGATAATTAAGTCCACTATAGTCCGAATAGTAATGGTAAATGACAAATACCATAGTTTTTTCTTTTTCATGATGTTAGCCCGACGTGGGCAACGGGTCACTCGCAAAGAGGTCCCATAAATATAGCTTCCCTCACCAGCTATCTGCAAAGCAGACAGGATCCAGCTTTGGGACATGGATCTAGGGTTTAAAGCAGCCTAGCCCTGCTACATTTAGAACCTCAATATAAGCAAAAGACTCGCTGCCTTCACGTCAGAATGAATACATCAAAAAAAAGGGGGTAACTATTATATTTTAGCCAAAAACCAAAACTTAAACCTCAACTGGCAGAATTGAGCGTCCACTTTTCAAGGCCATAACATGTCCGTTTCAAGATGGGAATGCTTATATTGAGGTTCTAAATGTAGCAGGGCTAGGCTGTTTTAAACTCTAGATCCATGTCCCAAAGCTGGATCCTGTCTGCTTTGCAGATAGCTGGTGAGCGAAGCTATATTTATGGGACCTCTTTGCGAGTGACCCGTTGCCCACGTCGGGCTAGCATCATGAAAAAGAAAAACTTTGGTATTTGTCATTTACCATTACTTATTCGGACTATAGTGGATTCAATTATCCCAGAAGAGTTCCTTGTTCCATGCACTGTCTGTGTGTATCATAAAAACTCAGGGACCATTCTGAGTTCATTCCCATATATTATATATATATGTGTGTGTGTATGATGAAAAGAACCACGAAAGAAAAGGAAACACAGAGTGGTGCTCAAGCGCTTTCGTCTAATGACATCCTCAGGAACACTGAAATAAATAACAAGTTCGAGACTATATATAGGTCACACAAAAATAAATAAAATAGAAAAATAAAAATTGTAGGAGGAGCATATAATGTATAAGGAAAAGCTACTAGAGTTTTAACACTTTGCCCCTCTTGTCTAAACCCGTTCTGAACGAATTCAAAACAACAGGATCAAGCGAAAAAAGACCCTGGCTAATGAATATTCTATTAACAATGTTGCTTGAGTGAAACAAAATTGAAGCATTATTCCAATCATACAGTGGGATAACTCTGACAAATGGACGAAAAGGGCACTGGACGACTGCCCCGTTCTAACGGAATATTGATGCTGTTTTACACGCGTGTGCAAATCCTTTCCCGTCTGTCCAATGTAAAAGGAATCACATTGTTTACAACCAATTTTATAGATGATGCCTGAATTATTGGTAGGGCTATTTTTTACTATATTTTTCACAGTATTGTCATATGAAAATACTACATTAATATTCAAAAGTTTAAGTACATTAACAATGCCTAAAAGCCTGCGAAAAAATGGAAGTACTAAAATATTCTTCGACAAAGTACAATGATTATTATTCACACGATAGAAAGTTCGTTTTGCCTTGTTAAGACAAGATTCCATAAAAGCAGGTGGGTAACACAAATCACTTCCAATACCGTTATTTTTTTCTAATTCGGTATCCATGTATTCCGGACTGGCGATCCTAAGAGCGCGGAGAAACATTGAAGAAAATATGGCTTTCTTGATGGGGGTGTCATGTCCGGAGTAAAAGTGTACGTAGGACAAATTGTTCGTATTTTTCCGATAAATACTAAACTTAAAACCTGGGCTTTCCCTATGTACACGCACATCCAAAAACGTCATTGAGTTGTTTTGTTCCACTTCTAAAGTAAATTTAATGGAGAGGACTTGAAAAACAACTCACATCGGATGTTTCATCCAGCAAAATAGCAACATACATGCATTCTTTTTAAGTTCGTTTTTAATTTCATTAAGGACGACTGTACTTATTGATTCAATTAGATCGTTTTGTATGGTAAACGATAATCCTTTAAAAACGGTGGCAGTTTTTAAATGGTTTTGCAGTTTCATCAAAATCAGCCATACAAAACGCTAACTCAATATAATTTCCACGATTTGCAGACGATTCACTTTCATCGTGGCCGCAAAATGCAATTTCTTGCATACCAAAAAAGCATGTTATCCTAATTAGTCTTTTCAAGATTTCTCTGTTTTTCTTTACTTCTTCATCGTGTTTGGTAATAGCAGTTTCCTTCTGCTTATCAAGTTGTAAATCAATTCTGTCCTTTCCAAATTCTTTGCAATTAACAAAGGCTCATAAATGGTGCACAGACTTCTCATGACGAGCAATTGCGGTATGCAAGTTATTTAAATCATCGTACCCGCGATTTACTGAACTCCAATTTGATATCTCTTTTGAAAATAATAAACACGGCCAACAGTACAATTTGTTTGTTGAACTACTTCCACATAACCAATGTACACTTTCATAAAGTTCAGTGTTAAATTTTCTGGTAAAACCTTTGTTTACTTTTGTCAAATTTAAATTTGATGTAGGCCTACCCTGATTTATTATGCGCTCTTTTTCATTAAAAGTGCTGGCACTAAATGTTTTTATTTTCAATTCACATCACATCATTTGAAACTGTATTTCTTTCCTCATCCATTATTTACGGGACAGTTAATCAACTTATTATTAAATTTTTTTTTTTTAAAAACACACTTCCTCTCAGCCATACGCCAAGTACACATTACAAAATATACTGTATTGAAAGTTGTCATTGTTTTTACGATCACGTGACCCACTACGAAGAATATATAATTAATAAAACAATCATAGACCTAAAGAATTATTATTATTATTATTATTATTATTATTATTACTAGTACAGTTCCCGTCACTTCGCTGACGGTTAGACAGGCTAAACTACAAAAAAAGAACCCAGCCGTGAAAATTTTGAGCTTCACATTGTGTAAACATTTCTGAATCTGGTATCTCCCAAAACCTCCTCACCCCCATTCATACAACTTGGGGGCTAACCCCCTCCCCCATTACCCCACCCCTCCCCATTACCACACCCATCCCCCATTACCCCCACCCATCCCCCATTACCCCCACCCCTCCCCATTACCACACCCATCCCCCATTACCCCCACCCCCACCCTTCCGCCCACCCCAACCCTTCCCCCCACTCCCACCCTTTCCCCCACCCTCACCCTTCCCCCATTGCTAAACTACAGAAAAGAACACAGTCATGAAAATCTTGAGCTTCACATTGCCGCCCGTAATACAATTTCTGAATTTTTTTTACAATTTCTGAATTTTTTTCTCACAATTTCTGAAAGTGTGACGGACAGACGGACAGACGGACAGACGGACAGCTCTCTTATTATATATACTAGTGTACCCGTGCCGTCAAGAATGACGGCAAAATATATATGAACCACGAAAATGGAGACTGCTGCAGAAATAAGAAGACGATTGGCAAGAGAACGACAACGTAGGAGAAGAGCAAGCTTATTAAGTCAGGAATGATACTTGAACACTGTTAGTATAAAAAAGGATAGGATCATTATAAAATATATTTATTATTATTCCCGTCGCTTCGCTGACGGTTAGACAGGCTAAACTACAAAAAAGAACCCAGCCGTGAAAATTTTGAGCTTCACATTGTGTAAACATTTCTGAATCTGGTATCTCCCAAAACCTCCTCACCCCCATTCATACAACTTGGGGGCTAACCCCCTCCCCCATTACCCCACCCCTCCCCATTACCACACCCATCCCCCATTACCCCCCCACCCCCACCCTTCCGCCCACCCCAACCCTTCCCCCCACTCCCACCCTTTCCCCCACCCTCACCCTTCCCCCATTGCTAAACTACAGAAAAGAACACAGTCATGAAAATCTTGAGCTTCACATTGCCGCCCGTAATACAATTTCTGAATTTTTTTTACAATTTCTGAATTTTTTTCTCACAATTTCTGAAAGTGTGACGGACAGACGGACAGACGGACAGCTCTCTTATTATAATACTAGTGTACCCGTGCCGTCAAGAATGACGGCAAAATATATATGAACCACGAAAATGGAGACTGCTGCAGAAATAAGAAGACGATTGGCAAGAGAACGACAACGTAGGAGAAGAGCAAGCTTATTAAGTCAGGAATGATACCTTGAACACTGTTAGTATAAAAAAGGATAGGATCATTATAAAATATATTTATTATTGTTCCCGTCGCTTCGCTGACGGTTAGACAGGCTAAACTACAAAAAAAGAACCCAGCCGTGAAAATTTTGAGCTCACATTGTGTCAACATTTCTGAATCTGGTATCTCCCAAAACCTCCTCACCATTCATACAACTTGGGGGCTAACCCACTCCCCCATTACCCCCACCCTCCCCATTACCACACCCATCCCCCATTACCCCACCACCACCCTTCCCCCCTGCCTCACCCTTCCGCCCACCCCAACCCTTCCCCCCACCCCCACCCTTCCCCCCACCCTCACCCTTCCCCCATTGCTAAACTACAGAAAAGAACACAGTCATGAAAATCTTGAGCTTCACATTGTCGCCCGTAATACAATAATTCATAGCTTCTAATTATTCCTATCTAATTCCTTCAGAGCGTGACACAATTCTGCAACAAACAGACAGACATATAACAAACAAACAAAACTTTGCTATTATTATAATGGGGATATAGATTATTAAGAAGAATTATTATTAAAAAATTATTAATTAGTATTAAATGATTATTAATAAAGAAATATTACCTAAATAATTATTATTATGAAGATTGAAATTAATTAAAGACGGCTTGACATCTCAACGACATCTATCTAGTTTCCATTTTCTCAGCTGGTTTTGAAACAGGCAAAAGCGGAATCGAAAACTGCATTCAGTCGAACAAATGGTGAGTTCCTCAATGATAACAACTATTTTCTATTAGGGTGATCCAGAGAAATGGGACCCAAAAGAAACCCCTGTAACTCTTAAAGTATAAGTCCTTTTATAAAATCATACGCATCATTCGAAAGAGGATAGTTACAAGTTTGTACAGGATTGTATAGGTTTTGACAATACAAGACAAAATAAGATACAAAACAAAATAAAAGTGTTAGTTAAAACTAACCCTTCAAGATGACTGCATGGACTGTGGAACAGCTGCGTTTCATAACTGAGCAATATTATGAGCATGGAAGAAGTGTAGTTTCAGCTCTTAGAAGGTGATTTTGACATCTGAAAATTTGTCTTGAAAGATCTTTGAGCTGAAACTACACTTCTTCCATGCTCATAATATTGCTCAGTTATGAAACGCAGCTGTTCCACAGTCCATGCAGTCATCTTGAAGGGTTAGTTTTAACTAACACTTTTATTTTGTTTTGTATCTTATCTTGTCTTGTATTGTCAAAACCTATACAATCCTGTACAAACTTGTAACTATCCTCTTTCGAATGATGCGTATAATTTTATAAAAGGACTTATACTTTAAGAGTTACAGGGGTTTCTTTTGGGTCCCATTTCTCTGGATCACCCTAAGATCGAATTTTGCATCGATTCTATTTAGAATATGAATTATTGGGAATAGTTGACTTTTAAACTTTTCTCATGCAATATTTAAGGTTTCAATGGTTAAAAGGACAAAAATTAAATGAACATACTTGAGATAAACAATAAACTTGTTTATTTCACGAACAAATAAGGTTCATTTTAGTATGTTTTTGGCGAGAAGCCGATGCACCGATTCTTCTGAAAAGACCGAGATGGAATTTTATGCCATAAGGACTGGAAAATAAACGCTCATTTTGCCGTGTCGTGGAAGATCAATCCATCTTTCAGTGATTTTGTTGTTAAGAAATTCTGGGAGGTATTGAAGAATAGGGACCCCAGCCTTCTTTAGTTAGCTTTATAAGGCTAACTAACGAAAATATCATGACCTAACCTAACCAATCGTCAAGGGCGTACAATTAACCTAACGATTGGTTAGGTTAGGTCGTGATATTTTCGTTAGTTAGCCTTATAAGCCTAACTAAAGAAGTCTGGGGTCCCTATTTTTCAATAGCTCCAAATTCTGTATTTGGTTTTCGTTACTTATATATTAATATTGCTCTAAAACCTAATTTTATTTACATTTTAGAAGTGCAGGCGTTGCATTCACTAAGGAAACGCCACTGATATATATATATATATATATATATATATATATATATATATATATATACACACACAAGAGCGTAACTAGCTTTCAAAAGTTGGGGGGGGGGGGGACAACTATAATGATGAAAAATCCTGCGATGAATTTCTGTGCTGCTATCCTGTAGGTAATGTGTTTGCGACCAAAAATGATGCTCTTCAAATACTATGATTTAGAGAATGATCTATATTTATGATAGTAATAGGGAAATCAAAGAAGCATTTTCACAACAACCTTATATGTATGATATATCAAGTGTATACTTAACATTAATGGAAAACAATATATGCAATAATTAAAGTAAAAAATAACTAGATGTCTCATTAAAGTATCTATCACTGCAGTATTAGTACTGAATCATTAATACTTTCCACTAGTGATGGATCGAATAACCGCAACCGCAACCGCAACCGCACTACAACCGCACAAAAATTCACAACCGCAACCGTAACCACAACCGCCGTTCCATAAGTGCGGTTGCGGTTGTAAGGTGAAAATGCAGCAAAAATATTATTCTTGAAATTCACACTGCCTGTCATTAAGTTTGACATCAGTTTTTCAAATGAATAATAATCCATAACTTTCCAATGGGTGGAGGCTGGGGAAAGTGGTAGGTGGGATGAACAGTGCGATGGGTCCTCGTCCCTCATCCTGGTAACACACTTAGTGCAAAATATGGTTTTAATTAATTTGACCTATTCTTTCATAATAGCTATATAAGTTTAGAATATACTTCATTTAAATAGTATTTATTTAGTAAATACCTTATGTTGAACACAAGTTTTGCAACACACAAATAGCGGTAGCGGTGTATTGCAAAACTTGTGTTCAACATAAGGTATTTACTAAATAAATACTATTTAGTATATATTATGTACCAAGTGTGGCTAAATCGCACTATAGTGGCTAAATCCAGTTAATAATTACGCATTTTTCCTAGTATATGATAACCGCAACCGCAACTGCGGTTGGAAAAAATTCGACAACCGCAAACACAACCGCAACCGTGGTTGTGAAAAACCGACCACTCGATCCATCACTACTTTCCACCATACTAATAGGACTAATATAATTAAAGATTTACTCATCATACTAGATTATTTCAAGAACAAAATATTTTCCTTCACGTAAGCTAACTTAGATCAAAAGTTGGGGGGGACATGTCCACCCCGTTCCCGCCGTTAGTTACGCCGTGTATATATATATATATATATATATATATATATATATATATATATATAATTTAAGTCACAAGAATGGGCCTTTGGAGCGCAGGTTCCTAACCCTTACCGTGAAGTATGTACAACATTAAGAAAACCACTGTAACCACTTTTATTAATCGTTTAAATCAGTGATTTCCAACCTGTGGTACTCGTAACACAGATGGTACGTAGAGTTGTTTTAGATAGTGGGGAAGAGGGATATAAATCCATAGCTCGCTAATTGATAAAATTTCATAAAAATCAAAATCTTTTCATAAAATTTTTTTCAAAAGTAATGCTTGCCATAGATGAATAACTCGCAACCTTTCCAACTGATTTCAAATATTTAACGATAACGTGCAAGGCGAAATTCAAGATTTTGATTCAGTACAAATGTCAATGAATATCATTTGAATAAATATAACTTTTTAGGTACCTGCATGGTATTTTTGCCCTTGTGAAACAGTAATTTAGGAATGATTTTTGCACCAAATTTGTCAAACTTTTCAGTACACTTCAGGCATGACAGTGTTAATGGTGGTACTTAGGAAAGTATGGTAGCAAAAAGTGGTACGTCGACCTAAAAAGGTTGGGAACCCTGCTTTTTTTTCAACATTTGGGTTAATTTAACTCCAGAATCAATATTTCTTATTTAAAACCCATTTTATATTCACTTAAAATTGCAAAACGATATAAAAAAATATCACAAAATTTCTCATTTTCCACCAACGATTCTAAATGACGTCATGAAAATTGTCTCTTCTCACTCAGTGTTGTTCTCATTTCATTCTTCGTTCAAGAATGAGAAATCCGTAAGTGAGAACTTCAATTGAAGAAGGCTATTCTCAAACCGATCCTTTCTCATTCCTATTCTCCGATTTTCCACTTTAAGTTGCATTTTTCATGGAAAATACCCCTTGACCCCGAAACTGCGTCATGGCAGTGGCGTACTAAGGAGGGTGCGAGGGGGGCGGTCCGCCCCGGGTGACAGCCAGGAGGGGGGTGCCATCGGGAGAGTTGAAATACCAGTACAAGTTTTCAAACCAAATGAAAAATTCGCCAAAGTACATAAGAAATTTTTTTTTTAAATGTTCAAACTATTACAACAGCTTGATGTTAATTTCCACTAAAAATAAATTTTTATTTTTATTGGCAATACAATGTAATGATTTGTAATAAATTTAATAAATGGCACCGAGAGAAATGTTTGTAATGAACATTGTTAATATAGCAGTTTTATAAGTATTTCGAATTAAACTTTTTTAATATAGTTTTTATATAGTCGTTTTGGAAAGATAAATTTAAGATGTCTGTTAAATGTAACTTCTCAGAGAATGTAAAGGTTTTTATATTTTTTGTGGGTGTTTCGGTTGGGAATGGGGGAATTGGGGGAAGAAGTGGGGGAAAACTCTCTACAAGGGTGCCATAAGATCCTACATACGGGGAGTTGAATTCAGGATTTTGTTCAGTCAGGATCACAGGTTTTTGGGGCTCTCAAAATTTTGTAGGTATAGTTTGTCAGTTTAGTGTAAATCGCAAATTACCAGATTCTCTCTCTCTCTCTCGGTGCTGTTTTATGTATTAACTTTCGAACTCGCCCTAAACGCCTGTAAAATTAAATTAATTTAGTTACTTTAATAAACAATCAAATAAGCCTACCGGTGCGTTCTTTCGTCAATCCTTAAGGTTGTGTTGGTGAAAAGTCGACTGTTGTAGCTGGACAGATACTTAATTACCTGTTGCACTCTTGATATATCGGCCAATTAGGCTCTTTAATAAACAAATCACTACATTTCTGGTGGCAGCTAACCTTATTAAATTGTTATCAATTTAATAACACGAACCCACGTACTCATTATTAAAGTAGGCTTTTGCATTAATTCGTGTCTTATGAATAGGAATTGAAAAATTGTGTGTGTTCTTCCAATTAGTGTTACATCTTTCCCTTTCGATCTATTTTGGTTAACATTGTTATATAAAAAATTTTGGTACCCTTATAAATATTTATATATACTGTAGTTGTCTAGTGGGTAGGCTTTTGAAAAAAAAAAATCACGCTCAGATTGTGTAGCTTCTAACTTTTTGGTTGACCTTAAACCTCTCGAGTGGTTACCTCAGGCCCTCCCTCAATTCCCCGACCCCATTATACTCCATCTCCCTCAGATCCCCGATACGAAGGGAGGGTTATAAACTTTAAACGGCCCTTCGTCGCGTTCGGTTTTAATTTTTAGATATTCTCCTTTCGGGCACTTCATTTTTTTACTTTTCCCCCATAAGACACATACGAGTACATATAGCTCTTTTAACATGGCTGGTAGGCGTAATGGAAATGGTCAGCCCTGCACTATTCATCTTTTACCGGTGTCTACGCAAATCCTTTTAGAGTTTCAGAAACGTACACCCACCCTAAATTTAGATAAAGATGATATCGAAACGTATTTTCAAACATTTACGTGGAAAGCAAATTTAAAGAAAATTAGCGAGCGGGATCAGGTTACGATCATTCTTGGCAAGTTGGAAGGGTCGCAACTGTACAAGGTGATAGATACGCTTCCGGACCCGGAGTCTTGCACGATAGAGGACTTACAGAACGCCCTATCGTCAAGACACATTGAGCAAAGGTTTCTGTTGTTATTTAATTCTATTGGAAACCTTCAAATCACTCCTCATATGTCGTTCCACGAATATTCTACTCACTCTCGTAAAGAATAAAATCTGCGGAGCTTTTCAAAAAAGCAGAAAATTTTCGATAGACGAAGTAGCTTTAATGTTAACCAGCTTGGCCGTGAAACGGAATGTCCTGAAGGCATTACCGTCAACATTTGACCCGAAAGATGTCGATACCTTGGCAAAAAAATTTGACCCATCCGAATGCGAATTAGATCCGGATGAAATAGTGAATTGGTGCAATCCATCCCGTCTGACAAAAAATAAGGCGTCTTTCCCCTTATCACCGATGCCACCGAATATCCCCCCACTCTAACTACTTCCATTATCCTCCCCGCAACCGATTCTCCCTAACACTTTACCCCCTCCCAACGCGTCACAGTTGCCCACGATAGATTCCCAACGAAAATACTGCCCGTTTTGTCACATTCAGGGTCATTCTTTGACGGAATGTATTCGTAACCCACCGAGAGGCACTTGTTTTCATTGCAACATGCCGGGGCATACGCGTACTTCGTGCCCCACTTTTTTAGGAAATGGACCCCCTGCAAAGAGGCAACGGACGTAATGAGCCCCAAGCCTATTACGAAACAACGACACACTTCAACAATTCACGTTTCGCCGACAAAAATCACTAATAAATCTGCTCAACCACTAAGCCCCATACTTAATGCGAAGCCTACTCTACCTGCGAAAAATGCATACCCCATGATTCGCGTTCGAATGTATCATAATTTTTACCGTACTCTTATAGATTCTGGTAGTGATATTTCGCTAATTAAGAGTTCGGTTGCCTCTAATTTTGTAAATCAGGGGTTCAAGGTCAATTCGTGTAATAAAATCCTGAGAGCTGCGAACGGAAAATGCATTCGAACAGAAGGAAGTATTCGACTGCCAATTAATTTGAAAGATGAAAAATTTTACTATCATAATTTTGTTATTGTTAACGATGTTTCATTTCCGGGTGCGTTACTTTTTGGATCAGACTTATTAAAACGTGCCAGTGCGATTATAAAATATAAGGCAAATTCAGATATTCAGTCTATCAAATTATTTAAAACGTTTTTCCCATCACTATCCAACGAAATCCCGTCGATTCAAGTATGTGTAGTCAAAGCTTCAAAACATTCCCAAATGCACTTTGCAATGGCTCCAAAGATTTTGATATTCCTGCATTCACGTCGGCGCGATATTTTGTTAAAATACATAAGATTCCCGATGATACCTGCGTTTTAATAGACTCCTCTAAGTTACCGTCAGACATCGAATTTCCCCCCACTTTGGCCTACGTGAAAAAGGGAAAAGCTCCTTTAGCAATTTATAATTATTCGAGTAAACATTTCAAAATTCCGTTTCATTCAGTAATAGGCCAAGTACTTATTGTACAAGAGGAAATGCAACCTCAGACTGACGTTCCTTCTCATTCAGTTTGTGTTACGTCGGTGACCCCTGATACAGAATTAGAAACACAGTTCCAACAATTGGAATTGTCTCATTTGGATGACACTCAAAAATCTACGTTACTAAACCTTTTACGTAACCATAGGAACGCCATTTCCTTAAATGAATTTGACCTAGGTGAAGTGCCTGACGTTCTTTGTTCAATAGAAACTGGTAATAGCGGGCCTATCGTCTCTCCACAGTACAGATTACCATACTCGTCGCGCGCTTTAGTGGAACAGCACATTCAAAATATGCTAAAAATGGGCGTTGTTCAACCGTCCGAAAGTGCTTGGCGATCACCGATTCTCTTAGTGAAAAAACAAAATGGGGGGACGAGATTAGTCTTTGATCTTCGTTAACTGAACGCAATTACGAAGAAAGATACTTACTTAATTAATAGATCCGAGGGCAGTAGTATAGCCGCAAAAGGGGAGAGTGCATGAATGTTGCAAATTAGTACGTAATGTTGCAAAGGGGGTGGGGTTTATGCAACAGGGGGGGGGATGCGGCAGGTGCAACAAGGGGTCATGAAACTTGGAGGCGGCGTTATCCCCCAAGAGAAAGGAGGATAGAAAGGAGGAGAGGTGTTCACCTGGCAGGAGCCAAGTGCATATTAAGACTTCAGCCGAGTAGGCGTTGTCTTATAGGCTCCTATTCAGCCAGTTGGCTTAGAAGGAGCAAAGGGGGGAGGGGTACACCTGAATGGGGAGAGAGAGAGTACTGGCCTTTGTTGCCAACCCCAAAATGGGATTGCAAGGGCATGCAACTTGGAGGCGGAGTTCTCCCCCAAGCTATTCCCCCCAAAGGGGTATACCTAACCTAAGAGGCCTCTAAGGGTGGGAAGGGGTTTTCTCACCACCCAAAGGGCCAGAAAGAGAAAGGACCAGAGATCCTTGCTCGGCTGGGAGCCGACTTGTATGACTCCGTCGGCCGCCTCTCGCTCTTTTATCGACCTCTAATCCGTCATTTGGCAGAGTTGCCAGATAGCGCCATGTATTTAATTCCAATAGAAGGCGGAGTTGCCAGTTTGTGCTATATATTTAATTAATTCATATATTATTCGAAGACTGAGTTGCCAGATAGCAATATTTATTAAATTAAACCATATTTTAATCATCCATTTAAATACCACAATATATTTATATGATGGTAGTTAATCAATACAGATGAATCTTCTTAATTCCAACAATTAAAAGAAATTCTGTTTATTAAATAAATAATTTAAACACACGCTCTTTACACAATAAATCACTTAATTCCTATTTTTATTATTAATATCACAATTTAAGTCACGAATAACAGTGGGAAAGGAAAAGATAACTTACGAAGATAGGTGAAACAAACGGCAATTCAAAACACACGGTCGTCCCACCTCCTCCCTCATTCCCCCCAAACTTCTCACCCCATCTGTGCTTGCATATATATATAATAAACGAATGAACAACTCGTGCGCGCACACACACACACACACACGCCTCTGTACATATCATGTGAATGAAAATCAGAAAAAATGCCAAACGTATATTAATTTAAATCAAATGAAGCTAAACGAATATTAATTTAAAACAAATGAATTTTCTCCTTTTGAGAGAATCAATTATTATAAGAAATTAATTATTCAATATAAGAAATTAATCATTAATAGCTGTTTTTTTCTTTCACGAGGAAAGGATTTCCGACAATCTGGGCCAACTCAAAACACGCGGTCGTCCCCCCTCCTCCCTCATTCCCCCCAAACTTCCCACCCCATCTGTGCTTGTATATATATATATATATATATATATATATATATATATATATGAATAGAAACGACGTAAATAAGGAGCGTCTCTGCAAACGGGGAAGAGAAATAACGAATAAATGAAAAATGAGGCGAACCGCCCGGGAATCGAACCCAGGGCCTTCCAATTGCCGGTTGGATCCGCTACCATTACACTACGGACCTCAATCAATCATAAATCGAAATTCTCCTACATAGGGCAGAAACCAATGCCCTGAGAGGGCACCCTCGCAAATCGTGAATATGTGCATTTAACTGCAATGACCAAGCAGTATATAAATGAATAGAAACAACGTATATAAGGAGCGTCTCTGCACACGGGGAAGAGAAATAACAAATAAATGAAAAATGAGGCGAACCGCCCGGGAATCGAACCAAGGGCCTTCCAATTGCCGGTTGGATGCGCTACCATTACACTACGGACCTCGATCAATCATAAATCGAAATTCTCCTACATAGGGCAGAAACCAATGCCCTGAGAGGGCACCCTCGCAAATCGTGAATATGTGCCAACCGGCAATTGGAAGGCCCTGGGTTCGATTCCCGGGCGGTTCGCCTCATTTTTCATTTATTCGTTATTTCTCTTCCCTGTGTGCAGAGACGCTCCTTATTTACGTCGTTTCTATTCATTTATATACTGCGTGGTCATTGCAGTTAAATGCACATATTCACGATTTGCGAGGGTGCCCTCTCAGGGCATTGGTTTCTGCCCTATGTAGGAGAATTTCGATTTATGATTGATCGAGGTCCGTAGTGTAATGGTAGCGCATCCAACCGGCAATTGGAAGGCCCTGGGTTCGATTCCCGGGCGGTTCGCCTCATTTTTCATTTATTCGTTATTTCTCTTCCCCGTGTGCAGAGACGCTCCTTATTTACGTAGTTTCTATACATTTATATACTGCGTGGTCATTGCAGTTAAATGCATATATATATATATATATATATATTATATATATATATATATATATATATATATACAAATTCAGAATGGTTCCCTGAGAAAATTATATGTTAAACACAGACCGTGCATGGAACAAGGAACTCTTCTGGGAAAATTAAATCCACTATAGTCCGAATAAGTAATGGTAAATGACAAATACCATAGTTTGTCTTTTTCATGATTTTAGCCCGACGTGGGCAACGGGTCTCTCGCAAAGAGATCCCATAAATATAGCTTCCCTCACCAGCTATCTGCAAAGCAGACAGGATCCAGCTTTGGGACATGGATCTAGGGTTGCTTTAAACCCTAGATCCATGTCCCAAAGCTGGATCCTGTCTGCTTTGCAGATAGCTGGTGAGGGAAGCTATATTTATGGGATCTCTTTGCGAGAGACCCGTTGCCCACGTCGGGCTAAAATCATGAAAAAGAAAAACTATGGTATTTGTCATTTACCATTACTTATTCGGACTATAGTGGATTTAATTTTCCCAGAAGAGTTCCTTGTTCCATGCACGGTCTGTGTTTAACATATATATATATATATATATATATATATATATATATGTATATATATATATATATAATAAACGAATGAACAACTCGTGCACACAAACACACACACACACGAGGAAAGGATTCCCGACTCGAATCGTTTACGCTGAAGCCTTTTTGAGGTAGGACGCGAACGTACAATCGTCAAAATATTAGTTCAGACGAAATACACACAAATGAACAACTTTCTCCTTACCTATATATATATATATATATATATATATATATATATATATATACAAAGAATCATAATAACCGTGTCTATTTAATTTTGTCATTCTTTATATATATGTATATATAAACGGATTTTCACCTTAAAATGAATTAAAACAATATTAACATTAAAAAACATCACTGAACAATTGGCTTAGCAAAAGAAATCGTTCCATTAACATTCTCAAATCTATACATACACACACACACACACACGCCTCTGTATATATTATGTGAATGAAAATCAGAAAAAATGCCAAAAATATATTAATTTAAAACAAATAAATTTTCTCCTTTTAAGAGAATCAATTATTAACAATATAAGAAATTAATTATTAAACGCTGTTTTATTTACTTTCTTTCACGAGGAGTCGAGCGAAGGATTCCCGAGAATCTGGGTCAACTCCAATCACACCTGTTTACCCTGAAGTCTTTTTGAAAGGAATCTGGGTCAACTTGTCCTCTCTGTCTCGGGAATCCTTCACTCGACTCCTTCAATTTGATCCCTTGCTTTTAATGTATATAAAATTATATTTTATTAAATGCGTTGATTATTTCTCTTTACTTGCAAATTTGTGTGGCATCATGCCAAAATATATTAATTTAAAGCAAATAAATTTTCTCCTTTTAAGAGAATCAATTATTAAAAATATAAGAAATTAATTATTAAACGCTGTTTTATTTACTTTCTTTCACGAGTGGAGCAGAAACGAATCACACGTGTTTACCCCGAGGCCTTTTTGAAAGGTACGATCGGACGCGAAGGAATTTGGTTCGAACTTCCTCTCTCGAAGCAAATGTATACCTTTTATATAAAAAATGTTTTATCAACGCCGTTATTTACACGTAATTTGTATGGTGTCATATTCTTAGATAACATCTCTGTTATTTAATTGGAAAGATATACACACAATTATATTAAATAATAAACAGCAAAAGAAATAAACATGTGGGTGCATGAGTTGGGTCCGGGGCAAACCTGAAAGACCTAACAATTGAATGTAATCGTGTTTTCTGCATAAACGTCTGCTGAAAGATATGAGATCGTGAGTTCGACTCCCGATTACCAGACGCGTATCTCTCACGATTTCTAGTTAATGTTTTCAATAATGTAATTACTTATTTTCTGTATAAATGTCTGCAGAAAGATATGAGATCGTGGGTTCGACTCCCGATTACCAGACGCGTATCTCTCACGATTCCTAGTTAATGTTTTCAATGATGTAATTACTTATTTTCTGTATAAACGTCTGCAGAAAGATATGAGATCGTGGGTTCGACTCCCGATTACCAGACGCATATCTCTTACGATTCCTAGTTAATGTTTTCAATGATGTAATTACATGTTTTCTGTATAAACATCTGCAAAAAGAACAGCTTCAGAGTTCATTTACACCATGCGTACACTTATCTCGTGTACACAGTTAGAGGGAAATAAAAACGGACCAATGAAACTACAGAATCATTTTAAATACAGAATTCATTCACACCAGGCGTACACCTATCTCGTGTGTATATATATATATATTATATATATATATATATAGAAAGAGAGAGAGAGAGAGAGAGTTTTGTTCATTCTTTTCTTTTTTTTTAAATAAATAAAGGAATGGATATATATATATATATATATATATATATATATATATATATTTTGTTAAACACAGACCGTGCATGGAACAAGGAACTCTTCTGGGAAAATTAAATCCACTATAGTCCGAATAAGTAATGGTAACTGACAAATACCATAGTTTTTCTTTTTCATGATTTTAGCCCGACGTGGGCAACGGGTCTCTCGCAAAGAGATCCCATAAATATAGCTTCCCTCACCAGCTATCTGCAAAGCAGACAGGATCCAGCTTTGGGACATGGATCTAGGGTTTAAAGCAAGCCTAGATCCCTACATTCAGAACCTCTATATAAGTAAAAGACTCGTTGCATTCACATCGGGTTGAATAAATCAAAGAAAAAGGGGTAACTATTGTATTTTTAGCCAAAAAAAAAAAAAAACTTAAACCTCAACCGGGACATTGAGCGTCCACTTTTCAAGGCACGTAACACGTCCGTTTAATATACACAAATTCAGAATGGTTCCCTGAGACAATTATATGTTAAACACAGACCGTGCATGGAACAAGGAACTCTTCTGGGAAAATTAAATCCACTATAGTCCGAATAAGTAATGGTAACTGACAAATACCATAGTTTTTCTTTTTCATGATTTTAGCCCGACGTGGGCAACGGGTCTCTCGCAAAGAGATCCCATAAATATAGCTTCCCTCACCAGCTATCTGCAAAGCAGACAGGATCCATGTCCCAAAGCTGGATCCTGTCTGCTTTGCAGATAGCTGGTGAGGGAAGCTATATTTATGGGATCTCTTTGCGAGAGACCCGTTGCCCACGTCGGGCTAAAATCATGAAAAAGAAAAACTATGGTATTTGTCAGTTACCATTACTTATTCGGACTATAGTGGATTTAATTTTCCCAGAAGAGTTCCTTGTTCCATGCACGGTCTGTGTTTAACATATAATTGTCTCAGGGAACCATTCTGAATTTGTGTATATTAAACGGACGTGTTACGTGCCTTGAAAAGTGGACGCTCAATGTCCCGGTTGAGGTTTAAGTTTTGGTTTTTTTTTGGCTAAAAATACAATAGTTACCCCCTTTTTCTTTGATTTATTCAACCCGACGTGAATGCAACGAGTCTTTTACTTATATAGAGGTTCTGAATGTAGGGATCTAGGCTTGCTTTAAACCCTAGATCCATGTCCCAAAGCTGGATCCTGTCTGCTTTGCAGATAGCTGGTGAGGGAAGCTATATTTATGGGATCTCTTTGCGAGAGACCCGTTGCCCACGTCGGGCTAAAATCATGAAAAAGAAAAACTATGGTATTTGTCAGTTACCATTACTTATTCGGACTATAGTGGATTTAATTTTCCCAGAAGAGTTCCTTGTTCCATGCACGGTCTGTGTTTAACATATAATTGTCTCAGGGAACCATTCTGAATTTGTGTATATATATATAATATATATATATATATATAAGGTGGTACAAATTACAGTAGTAATAATAATAATTAACTCCTTTTCCCCGAATTGGAAAGATTAAGCTTTTCACTCCGACCTTAGACCTACAGTTTAATGTGGAAACCGAATCAGAAATACATCTCGTCAGGGAATCATTGCTCACTTTTTCACATCATCTCGCTGATTTGCTGATTTTGACAATGGTAAAGCTTTTCATTCCGGCCTTAGACCTACAGTTTAACGTGGAAACCAAATCAGAAATACATCTCGTCAGGGAATCATTGCTCACTCTTTCACATCATCTCGCTGATTTGTTCATTTTGACAATGGTTAAGCTTTTCACTCCGACCTTAGACCTACAGTTTTAACGTGGATTCAGAAATACATCTCGTCAGGGAATGATTGCTCACTATTTCATCGAGATAATTAAAGCTCATATACAGGACCTGCATTGTCTATAAGATCTGTGGCGCGCGCAGCCTTCAGAAGATGTGAACAGCTGTTCTGTGGATCAGTTCAAGAAATACATCTCGTCAGGGAATCGTTGCTCACTCTTCCACATTTCAACATAACAGGATCATTTGATTATTGAACCGGATTTAAAATAACAGGATCATTTGATCCGGGGGGTAGGATGGCTGCAAAACATGCTAATGCACGATTTTTCTCTTTAGTAATAATAATAATAATAACAAATAGCTCTTCCCCGAATTGTAACAACGGTTAAGGTTTTCACTCCGCCTTAGACCCACAGTTTAACGTGGAAACCGAATGCTCTTTTCTTTTTTAAAAATATAATTAAAGGAATGGATATATTCATAATTTCTTTATTATAAAATGTCGAACATGCAGTCTTCAGAAGATGTGAACATCTGCTCTGTGGATCAGTTCAAGAAATACATCTCGTCAGGGAGTCGTTGCTCATCATAATTTCAACATAACAGGAACATTTGATTATTGAACCGGATTTAAAATAACAGGATCATTTGATCCGGTGGGTAGTATGGCTGCAAAACATGCTAATGCACGATTTTTCTCTTTAGTAATAATAATAACTAGCTCTTCCCCGAATTGTAACATCGGTTAAGGTTTTCACTCCGCCTTAGACCCACAGTTTAACGTGGAAACCGAACGCTCTTTTCTTCTTTAAAAATATAATTAAAGGAATGGATATATTTATAATTTCTTTATTATAAAATGTGGAACATGCAGTCTTCAGAAGATGTGAATATCTGCTCTTTGGACCAGTTCAAGAAATACATCTCGTCAGGGAGTCGTTGCTCACTCTACCACATCATAATTTCAACATAACAGGAACATTTGATTATTGAACGAATTTAAAATAACAGGATCATTTGATTATTGATCCGGGGGTAGTATGTCTGCAAAACATGGTAATGCACGATTTTTTCTATGTAGTAAATGTATAGAAAATACATATACATTTTGAATGATCAATTAAAAATAATAGTTTAAGAAATATGAACGAGGAATATGCATATAATCAAAAAATATATCCGTCAAGATAACAGCACAAGAGAAATATATATATATATATATATATATATATATATATATATACATACACCCAATTATGGAGATATATAGAAAATAAATATACATTGAAATGATTAAAACTAAGAAATAATATGACCATCAACATAGCAGAAATATATACACACAACTAAATAAATAAATACATACACTTTATCTTCTACCGCGCAAAATAAGAAATCGTATAGCCATAAATATATCAGAAATACACACACACACACACACACACACACACACAAACACACACACACACACACACATGTTAAATATATAAATACATTTCACTTTTTTTCAAAATACTGAACTCGCACTTAGCCGAGTCTACAATTACATCATTATTGCTCTGCATTACGCAGTTTACGCGGTTTAATAATATTTCACCGCTTAAAGTATACGGAAACCTGTACTCGATATAAAGGGCTTTCATATCGTTCAGTACTATTTTTGTTCCCACTTTACAACCGGTTGGTAAGTTATCTTTAAATACGTCTAGAATACAATCAAAAGCAAGCACAAAGAGTTCATCGTTAGCCACATTATTAAACACAAGTTTATAAACACGCCTTTCCAATCGAGGGTTTATTTCTACCGACCCGAGCTTTTCAATCGTGAACTCATCTTCACTCAACATAGCGGCAATTGAAATAATCTTCTAAATCGTTACGACAACTGCTCGTTATATAAATCTCGGTTTTAATGTTTTAACACTCCCTGAATGCGCACCAGACAGTTCCCGTCAGCGTAACTTTCATGAACTAGACACATTTTATAACGGTTTTATTGTTTTACCACTCACCATTTCCACAAACTAAACGTCTTCACACTCCGGTGCACTATTTGAGAAACATATAACCGTATTTTACCTTTTTATTTGACAGACGATACTCGTCTCTAAAGTCTGCTAAAAACTCACGCAGGGCACTAGCCACAACCTCACTACGAGCCTCATCATGATATACATTAATATAGTGATAAAAATACTTAAGATTGTCCATGATGACGACATTTACATTTTCAACGAAAGTGTACGAGTTAACAATAGACACATCAATGATTATATTCAAGACATATATATTTAAAAACACGTGATAAATAAGTTAACAATTGAAATTACGTTAACACAAGAAATAACAGAAAACACAAGAAAAAACAAATGCATAGATTTGGTGATCACAAACAACAGTAACTTACTACTTTAAAGAAAGCATTCTATTAAATACTTTTAGCCTATGTTCACGAATTAATACCGGTTTTAAAATAGATTCGAGACGAAGACCGTCTGGACTGATTTTATAGAAATTCAAGGATTCCAAATTGATCACGAGAGAAGTTATGTAGTCATCTTCCATGCTGCAAAATCTCGTCGTTTGCCTGTCTACTTAGAACACCGACAAGAGGTAAGATCGAATCCACATCAAAACAAAATTTTAGTCGCTAAAATAACAGCCTGAGCATTGTTCATGTTCTCAATTATCTTTGATTCGTTTCGGTAAAATTGAGTAAACTGCAGCCTTTGTTTCCTGATCAGAAACTCTCCGCCTTTTTCTGGTATGGTGCAAGGATTCGTTGCAACCATATTCAATGCTCGAGTCTACTTCACAGTCGTTGTCTTCTAATCTAGATTTACACTCTTCACTAATGCATTCAATGGGTGAATAATCATCTTGGTTGATATTATTGACACCACAATCGAGAGGGCTCATTGGGGTAACGGACATTTCAGGTAATGGTGCGGGCGGTTAAGGTGGGTCGGGGACAATCTCTTCAGGTTGCCCTTGTGGCGGGTAAATATTGTGTGGAGGTAATTATGTGCTGCTTCTAAGTAAACAAAACGGGCTTTATGTAACACAGTGGCAACTAATAATGATTTATGCAAAGATGCACCAGCTCTTCCGGAACGTCTGGATGCAATTTTACCGAGCGATATATTTATCACCTTGTGTGCTTCAAACCCGTTTGGAACGTCAGATATCATGTTCACCACTTAGGAATTGGTCAAGGCACAGAGAGCTAACTAACACGACTCCATCCTCTATTACCAATCTTGTAATGAGTTAAAGTGAGTTTCGCCTGCCTTTATACAATGTCGTTCTGACGTCATTATCAAGCTCCACGCAGGGAATTTCCAGGTAGTAGCATGAATCACGTTGCTGTTCTTTCACCTGTGCACACACAGACACACACACACACACACACAAAGGAGAAAGTGAAACGCTAATTGATACATGATTTATTTAATAAACGAAATATTCAAGACATATATATTTACAAACACGTGTAATAAATAAGTTAACAATAGACACATCAAAGATTATGTTCAAGGTGTATATATATATTTACAAACACGTGTGATAAATAAGTTAACAATTGAATTTCTGTTATTTCTTGTGTTAACATAATTTCATTTGTTAACTTATTTATTACACATGTTTTTAAATATATCGGGTGGTCCGAAAAAAATGACGCATTTTTTAAAAATTAATATCTCAGTAACCCCCTTCCTTATCATGACAATGTTTATATGCAAGATACTTTCAAACTTCTTTTTTTGAATGCAAGAAACGGAATTCTGATATCTTTTATAGTTTTCTCGCAATTAACAAAAGTAACAACATGGGTCAAAAAAACAAAAATCGCAATATAATATCCGTTTTTTATACGATATCATTTTTATACGATATCATGCGATATTTTTGCAAGTTATTACAAAACTCTACAGGAATGAACAAGTCAAATTGTGGATATTTTTATTTTTTAACAATTCGTCAGTACCCTTAATGATGTTGTCAGAGGAAGATCGTATTCTCATTAAAAATTGTTACTGTGAAAAAGGATGGAAGACTGGAAGGTTATTGCAAGAGTTTCCCGGCAAAAAGTGGAAAAGGCGTGCAGTGGAAAGACTCTTAAAGAAGATTCGCGAATCGGGAAGTACTGCCAGAAAACCAGGAAGCGGTAGACCTAAAACAGCTTCGGTTCCAGAAAATGTGGATTACATCAACGATAAAATCTGCTCTCAAGAAGATAAACCAGGAAGTCATTTGTCACAAAGAACAATTGCTAAACATTTGAATATTGGAAAGACTTCTGTACACCGAATAATTAAAGCACAAAAACTAAAAGCCTTCAAAAGAATAGTATCTTCTAGAAAAAGTGATACTGTTAAGGATAAAAGAAAAACAAGGTGCAGAAAGTTACTTGATAATTTCTCTGTCGTTGATATTAAAAAGATAGTCTTCACGGATGAAAAAGATTTCACTCTAGAAATTCCGCGAAACCGTCAAAATGATGTTGTCTACGGGCGTGGTAAAAAGTGTGACATTTCAATAAACAGATTGTATCATGAAACGTCAAGATTCTCCAAAAAGGTTATGATATCTGCAGGGGTCTCTTGGAATGGCAAGACAGATGTTCATTTTATTGAAACTGAAAAGACAAAGGTGAATTCTGCAAATTACATTGAACTTTTAAGAACAAAATTGTTGCCGGATTGTCGTCGCCTGTATCAAGAAAATGATTTCATATTTCAACAAGATGGAGCACCGTCGCATACAAGCTACGCCACACAGTCGTTTCTGATTAGCAATACACCAAAATTAATAACGAAAAATGAGTGGCCACCACAAAGCCCAGATTGTAATCCTATGGACTACTCAATTTGGGAGTTACTAAAAGAGAAGGTTTACCGAGGTCGACGAGAAAAATTCACCGAATCAGAATTAAAAAGTAAAATACTTGAATCTTGGCAAGAAATTGGCATTAATGAAGTAAGAAGTATTATTTTTGTGTGGAAGAAAAGACTTAGATTAGTGTGTCAACAGAGTGGTGGTCCAATCGATCATTTACTGTAAATTAATTAGTTAAATTTCTGATTAAATTTTTCCTTTCTCATGATATTCGTTTTTTTGACCCATGTTGTTACTTTTGTTAATTGCGAGAAAACTATAAAAGATATCAGAATTCCGTTTCTTGCATTCAAAAAAAGAAGTTTGAAAGTATATTGCATATAAAAATTGCCATGATAAGGAAGGGGGTTACTGAGATATTAATTTTTAAAAAATGCGTCATTTTTTTCGGACCACCCGATATATGTCTTGAATATAATCATTGATGTGTCTATTGTTAGCTTATTTATTACACGTGTTTGTAAATAATATATATAGCTTGAATATTTCGTTTATTAAACAAATCATGCATCAATTAGCGTTTCACTTTCTCCTTTGTGTGTGTGTGTGTATGTGTGTGTGTGTGTGTTGTGTGTGTCTCTGTGTGCACAGGTGATAGAACAGCAACATGATTCATGCTACTACCTGGAAATTCGCTGCGTGGAGCTTGATAATGACGTCAGAACGACATTGTATAAAGGCAGGCGAAACTTTCACTTTAACTCATTACAAGATTGGTAATAGAGGATGGAGTCGTGTTAGTTAGCTCTCTGTGCCTTAACCAATTCCTAAGTGGTGAACATGATATCTGACGTTCCAAACGGGTTTGAAGCACACAAGTTGATAAATATATCGCTCGGTAAAATTGCATCCAGACGTTCCGGAAGAGCTGGTGCATCTTTGCATAAATCATTATTAGTTGCCACTGTGTTACATAAAGCCTGTTTTGTTTACTTATAAGCAGCACATAATTACCTCCACACAATATTTTCCCCGCCACAAGGGCAACCTGAGGAGATTGTCCCCGACCCACCTCAAGCGCCCGCACCATTACCTAGAGTGTCCGTTACCCCAGTGAGCCCTCTCGATTGTGGTGTCAATAATATCAACCAAGATGATTATTCACCCATTGAATGCATTAGTGAAGAGTGTAAATCTAGATTAGAAGACAACGACTGTGAAGTAGACTCGAGCAGTGAATATAGTTGCAACGAAACCTTGCACCATACCAGAAAAAGGCGGAGTTTCTGATCAGGAAACAAATGCTGCAGTTTACTCAATTTTACCAAAACGAATCAAAGATAATTTAGAACATGAACAGTGCTCTCGCTGTTATTTTAGCGACTAAAATTTTGTTTTGATGTGGATTCGATCTTACCTCTTGTCGGTGTTCTGAGCACAGGCAAACGACGAGATTTTGCAGCATGGAAGATGACTACATAACTTCTCTCGTGATCAATTTGGAATCCTTGAATTTCTATAAAATCTGTCCAGACGGTCTTCGTCTCGAATCTATTTTAAAACCGGTATTAATTCGTGAACATAGGCTAAAAGTATTTAATAGAATGCTTTCTTTAAAGTATTAGGTTACTGTTGTTTGCGATCAAATCTATGCATTTGTTTTTTCTTGTGTTTTCTGTTATTTCTTGTGTTAACATAATTTCAATTAACTTATTTATCACGTGTTTTTAAATATATACGTCTTGAATATAATCATTGAAGTGTCTATTGTTAACTCGTACACTTCGGTTGAAAATGTAAATGTCGTCATCATGGACAATCTTAAGTATTTTTATCACTATATTAATGTATATCATGATGAGGCTCGTAGTGAGGTTGTGGCTAGTGCCCTGCGTGAGTTTTTAGCAGACTTTAGAGACGAGTATCGTCTGTCAAATAAAAAGGTAAAATATGGTTATATGTTTCTCTCAAATAGTGCACCGGAGTGTGAAGACGTTTAGTTTGTGGAAATGGTGAGTGGTAAAACAATAAAACCATTACAAAATGTGCCTAGTTCATGAAATTTACCCTGACGGGAACTGTCTGGTGCGCATTCAGGGAGTGTTAAAACATTAAAACCGAGATTTATATAACGAGCAGTTGTCGTTACGATTTAGAAGATTATTTCAATTGCCGCTATGTTGAGTGAAGATGAGTTCACGATTGAAAAGCTCGGGTCGGTAGAAATAAACCCTCGATTGGAAAGGCGTGTTTATAAAATTGTGTTTAATAATGTGGCTAACGATGAACTCTTTGTGCTTGCTTTTGATTGTATTCTAGACGTATTTAAAGATAACTTACCAACCGGTTGTAAAGTGGGAACAAAAATAGTACTGAACGATATGAAAGCCCTTAATATCGAGTACAGGTTTCCGTATACTTTAAGCGGTGAAATATTATTAAACCGCGTATACTGCGTAATGCAGAGCAATAATGATGTAATTGTAGACTCGGCTATTTGCGAGTTCAGTATTTTGAAAAAAAGTGAAATGTATTTATATATTTAACATATTTGTGTGTGTGTGTGGGTGTGTGTATTTCTGATATATTGATGGCTATACGATTTCTTATTTTGCGCGGTAGAAGATAAAGTGTATGTATTTATTTATTTAGTTGTATGTATATATTTCTTCTATGTTGATGGTTATATTATTTCTTAGTTTTGATCATTCCAATGTATATTTATTTTCTATATATCCATAATTGGGTGTGTGTATATATATAATATATATATATATATATATATATATTTATATATATATATATATATATTTCTCTTGTACTATTATATTGACGGATATATTTTTTGATTATATGCATATTCCTCGTTCATATTTCTTAAACTATTATTATTTTTAATTGATCATTCAAAATGTATATTTATTTTCTATATATTTACTACATAGAAAAAATCGCGCATTACCATGTTTTGCAGACATACTACCCACGGATCAATAATCAAATGATCCTGTTATTTTAAATCCGTTCAATAATCAAATGTTCCTGTTATGTTGAAATTATGATGTGGTAGAGTGAGCAACGACTCCCTGACGAGATGTATTTCTTGAACTGATCCACAGAGCAGATGTTCACATCTTCTGAAGACTGCATGTTCCACATTTTATAATAAAGAAATTATAAATATATCCATTCCTTTAATTATATTTTTAAAGAAGAAAAGAGCGTTCGGTTTCCACGTTAAACTGTGGGTCTAAGGCGGAGTGAAAACCTTAACCGTTGTTACAATTCGGGGAAGAGCTATTTGTTATTATTATTATTATTACTAAAGAGAAAAATCGTGCATTAGCATGTTTTGCAGCCATACTACCCCCCGGATCAAATGATCCTGTTATTTTAAATCCGGTTCAATAATCAAATGTTCCTGTTATGTTGAAATTATGATGAGCAACGACTCCCTGACGAGATGTATTTCTTGAACTGATCCACAGAGCAGATGTTCACATCTTCTGAAGACTGCATGTTCCACATTTTATAATAAATAAATTATAAATATATCCATTCTTTTAATTATATTTTAAAAAAAGAAAAGAGCATTCGGTTTCCACGTTAAACTGTGGGTCTAAGGCGGAGTGAAAACCTTAACCGTTGTTACAATTCGGGGAAGAGCTATTTGTTATTATTATTATTATTACTAAAGAGAAAAATCGTGCATTAGCATGTTTTGCAGCCATACTACCCCCCGGATCAAATGATCCTGTTATTTTAAATCCGGTTCAATAATCAAATGATCCTGTTATGTTGAAATGTGGAAGAGTGAGCAACGATTCCCTGACGAGATGTATTTCTTGAACTGATCCACAGAACAGCTGTTCACATCTTCTGAAGGCTGCACGCGCCACAGATCTTATAGAAATGCAGGTCCTGTATATGAGCTTTAATTATCTCGATGAAATAGTGAGCAATCATTCCCTGACGAGATGTATTTCTGAATCCACGTTAAAACTGTAGGTCTAAGGTCGGAGTGAAAAGCTAAACCATTGTCAAAATGAACAAATCAGCGAGATGATGTGAAAGAGTGAGCAATGATTCCCTGACGAGATGTATTTCTGATTCGGTTTCCACGTTAAACTGTAGGTCTAAGGCCGGAATGAAAAGCTTACCATTGTCAAAATCAGCAAATCAGCGAGATGATGTGAGAGTGAGCAATGATTCACTGACGAGATGTATTTCTGATTCGGTTTCCACATTAAACTGTAGGTCTAAGGTCGGAGTGAAAAGCTTAATCTTTCCAATTCGGCGTAAGGAGTTTAATTATTATTATTACTACTGTAATTTATACCACCCTATTATATCCATTCCTTATTTATTTAAAAAAAAGAAATAATGAACAAAACTCTCTCTCTCTCTTTTTTTCTTTATATATATATATATATAATTAATATATATATATATATATATATATATATATATAAACTTATATATATATATAATATATATATATATATATATATATATATATAATATATACACACACATACGAGATAGGTGTACACCTGGTGTGAATGAATTCTGTATTTAAAATGATTCTAGTTTTATTGGTACGTTTTTATTTCCCACTAACTGTGTACGCGAGATAAGTGTACGCATCGTGTAAATGAACTCTGAAGCTGTTCTTTTGCAGATGTTTATACAGAAAACATGTAAGTACATCATTGAAAACATTAACTAGTAATCGTGAGAGATACGCGTCTGGTAATCGGGAGTCGAACCCACGATCTCATATCTTTCTGCAGACGTTTATACAGAAAATAAGTAATTACATCATTGAAAACATTAACTAGGAATCGTGAGATACGCGTCTGGTAATCGGGAGTCGAACCCACGATCTCATATCTTTCTGCAGACGTTTATACAGAAAATAAGTAATTACATCATTGAAAACATTAACTAGGAATCGTGAGAGATACGCGTCTGGTAATCGGGAGTCGAACCCACGATCTCATAACTTTCTGCAGACGTTTATACAGAAAATAAGTAATTACATCATTGAAAACATTAACTAGAAATCGTGAGATACGCATCTGGTAAACGGGAGTCGAACCCACGATCTCATATCTTTCTGCAGACGTTTATGCAGAAAACACTGGATTACATTCAATTGTTAGTACTTTCAGGTTTGCCCCGGACCCAACTCATGCACCCGCATGTTTATTTCTTTTGATGTTTATTATTTAATATAATTGTGTGTGTATCTTTCCAATTAAATAACAGAGATGTTATCTAAGAATATGACACCATACAAATTACGTGTAAATAACGGCGTTGATAAAACATTTTTTATATAAAAGGTATACATTTGCTTCGAGAGAGGAAGTTCGAACCAAATTCCTTCGCGTCCGATCGTACCTTTCAAAAAGGCCTCGGGGTAAACACGTGTCATTCGTTTCTGCTCCACTCACTCGTGAAAGAAAGTAAATAAAACAGCGTTTAATAATTAATTTCTTATATCGTTAATAATTGATTCTCTTAAAAGGAGAAAATTTATTTGCTTTAAATTAATATATTTTTGGCTAGATGCCACACAAATTTACAAGTAAAGAGAAATAATCAACGCATTTAATAAAATATAATTTTATATACATTAAAAGCAAGGGATCAAATTGAAGGAGTCGAGTGAAGGATTCCCGAGACAGAGAGGACAAGTTGACCCAGATTCCTTTCAAAAAGGCCTCAGGGTAAACAGGTGTGATTCGAGTTGACCCAGATTCTCGGGAATCCTTCGCTCGACTCCTCGTGAAAGAAAGTAAATGAAACAGCGTTTAATAATTAATTTCTTATGTTGTTAATAATTGATTCTCTTAAAAGGAGAAAATTTATTTGTTTTAAATTAATATATTTTTGGCATGTTTTCTGATTTTCATTCACATAATATATACAGAGGCGTGTGTGTGTGTGTGTGTATAGATTTCAGACTGTTAATGGAACGATTTCTTTTGCTAAGCCAATTGTTTAGTGATTTTTTTTAATGTTAACATTGTTTTAATTCAGTTTAACACTTTGGGTGCCACGTCACACGTACGTGTGTGCCAGTTATTTTTTTTTTCTGGCGATGGCACACACATACGTGTGACACACATTTTTCAACTCCTGAGCGCAGCACACAAATATATGTGACAGTATAGGGAAATTACTATGTTATTTGAAATCTGTGGGCTCTGAGGAAAATTTTTATATATTATACTTGGTCGTTGGGGACAAAATTTATTAAATATCCAGTGTTCTGTTACAGTTACTCAAATCAGTTTATAGTGAAATATATTTAGCATTTTTTATGTTTTATTTGTATTATTATGTGCATGTATAATGCAAAATAATACTATAATGATAAAACTATAATGATATAAGTAACTGCATCCAGGTTCCGGCACGTGGAGCCAGGTGGATGGTGGAACCCTTTTTTTTTTTTTTTTTTTTTTACTTCCGTTGTTTTTGGTTACAAAGACTTACATGAAAATACTTATTGTAATCTATTTAGGAAATAAACAAATACATTTTTATATAAAAAAAAATCCTTTTATTTGATTAAAATACAAAGCCTTTTATGTGAATATAATTATTGTAATTTATTTATGAAAATCTCTAAAACATTCTAGACAAAAGAATGTTTCCCCAGGGCAAGAGCTGCAATACGTATGCACATTCTTAGCATGTTTCCTTGCTTCTTCTCTGCCTCTCTCTTTTGTGATTTTTTCATAACATTGTTTGCATCTTCTTCTGATCTTTTTTCCTTGAACATTTTTCTTTTCAAGAATTAAATGTGATGTAGACGCTGGTCTCCTTTGCCGGGGTAAAGTCTCTTCAAAATCCAGGAGTGCCAAAGTTATTTTCTCTTTGAATTCTTTCAGTTGCATCTTTTTGCCAGTTACTTTTTTATACACAATCCAAGCATTCACAACTGAGACTCCTAATAGAAGTGCAATGGCAAGCTTGCGGTACCATTTTATACCCTTCTAAGTGCCGTTTCATAGGATGCCATCTGGTCAGAGATGTCTATTCCGGTCTTCCCCTTATTGTATGCAATAATTCCTAAGGGCTTCTTTCCACTTTTCCTACGATTTCTTTGCCTTTCTTGTGTATTGGATGGGCCTGGTTCTTCAGTTTCCCTCTCTTCTCTCTCTCTAATTTCCACAAGTTCAGGACTGTGTTTGTTGATAATAACCGGACATCTCTGGCATCTTTCCATTTCAATACAACTATTCCGTTTTGTTCTTCCATTGCAATCATTTCCCCTTTTTCAGGTCTGCACTCATTACCTCAGGTGGCATGTTCTTCTTTATTTTATAAAATATATAGTTATGTAAACATAAGATAATAATTTTAAGATTATAATTTTATAAATATTTATAATAGAATCTGAAAAAGAGAGAAAATAATGAAAAAAAGTCACACACATGGTTGTGCCATGACCAGAAAGGCTAAATTTGTTACTTGTCACACACATGGGTGTGCCATGGGCTCATAAGGAGTGACTATTTAAAAAAATAAAAATGCATATATTTAAAAAATTATTAGAATTTTTAAAAATTTCTTATGCATTTCTGTTTCTCTATTCATGCCTATTATTAATTCACACACAAAAAAAAATGGGCTGGTGGGAAATTTTTGCGGATTTGGGCGTGGCACCCAAAGTGTTAAGGTGAAAATCCGTTTATATATATATATATATATATATATATATATATATATATATATAAGGAATGACAAAATTAAATAGACACGGTTATTATGATTCTTTGTGTATATATATATATATATATATATATATAAGGTAAGGAGAAAGTTGTTCATTTGTGTGTATTTCGTCTGAACTAATATTTTGACGATTGTACGTTCGCGTCCTACCTCAAAAAGGCTTCAGGCTAAACGATTCGAGTCGGGAATCCTTTCTGTGTGTGTGTGTGTGTGTGTGTGTTTGTGTGCACGAGTTGTTCATTCGTTTATTATATATATATACAAGCACAGATGGGGTGAGAAGTTTGGGGGAATGAGGGAGGAGGGGGACGACCGCGTGTTTTGAGTTGACCCAGATTGTCGGAAATCCTTTCCTCGTGAAAGAGAAAAACAGCGTTTAATGATTAATTTCTTATATTGAATAATTAATTTCTTATAATAATTGATTCTCTTAAAAGGAGAAAATTCATTTGTTTTAAATTAATATACGTTTAGCTTCATTTGATTTAAATTAATATACGTTTGGCATTTTTTTCTGATTTTCATTCACATATGTACAGAGGCGTGTGTGTGTGTGTGTGTGTGTGTGTGTGTGCACGAGTTGTTCATTCGTTTATATATATATATATATACAAGCACAGATGGGGTGAGAAGTTTGGGGGGAATGAGGGAGGAGGTGGGACGACCGTGTGTTTTGAATTGTCGTTTGTTTCACCTATCTTCGTAAGTTATCTTTTCCTTTCCCACTGTTATTCGTTAATTAAATTGTGATATTAATAATAAAAATAGGAATTAAGTGATTTATTGTGTAAAGAGCGTGTGTTTAAATTATTTAATAAACAGAATTTCTTTTAGTTGTTGGAATTAAGAAGATTCATTCGTATTGATTAACTACCATCATATAAATATATTCTGGTATTTAAATGGATGATTAATATATGGTTTAATTTAATAAATATTGCTATCTGACAACTCAGTCTTCGATTAATATATGAATTAATTAAATATATAGCACAAACTGGCAACTCCGCCTTCTGTTGGAATTAAATACATGGCGCTATTTGGCAACTCTGCCAAATGACGGATTAGAGGTCTATAAAAGAGCGAGAGGCGCCGACGGAGTCATACAAGCTCGGCTCCCAGCTGAGCAAGGATCTCTGGTCCTTTCTCTTTCTGGCCCTTTGGGTGGTGAGAAAACCCCTTCCCACCCTTAGAGGCCTCTTAGGTTAGGTATACCCCTTTGGGGAAAATAGCTAGGGGGAGAACTCCGCCTCCAAGTTGCATGCCCTTGCAATCCCATTTTGGGGTTGGCAACAAAGGCCAGTACTCTCTCTCTCTCTCTCTCTCTCCCCCTTCAGCTGTACCCCTCCCCCCTTGGCTCCTTCTAAGCCAACTGGCTGATTCAGCCAACTGGCTGATTAGGAGCCTATAAGACAACGCCTACTCGGCTGAAGTCTTAATATGCACTTGGCTCCTGCCAGGTGAACACCTCTCCTCCTTTCTCTCCTTCTCCTTTCTCTTGGGGGATAACGCCGCCTCCAAGTTTCATGACCCCTTGTTGCACCTGCAGCATCCCCCACCCCCCTTTTTGCAACACCATACCCCCTTTGCAACATTGAGTTGTTACATAACCCCACCCCCTTTGCAACATTGCAACATTACGTAATAACTTGCAACATTCCTGCACCCTCACCTTTTTCAGCTATACTACTGACGACATATTTGATAACCTAAATAGTTCAACAGTGTTTTCCACTTTAGATTTAAAGTATGGTTACTATCAAATAACCCTTAATCCGGAAGATCGTCAAAAGTCTGCATTTATGGCACATAATGGCCTATTTGAATATAGAAAATTGCCAAACAGAGCGACCAATGGTCGGGCTATATTCTCACGAACTATAAATCGGATTTTACAAAAACAAATTCTGGATAACATGTCATTCGTTTATTGATGACATTATCGTCACAGGCCAAAACTTTGAACATCATTTGAGCAATTTAGATAAAGTATTAACGCAGCTTGAAACTTACAATTTAAAATTGGGCCTATCAAAATGTAGTTTTGCGAAGAATACGATAAAATTTCTTGGCCATGAGGTTTCCGAGCATGGCATTTCTCCATCACCTGAGAAACTAACTTGTATTCAAGAGGTTTCACCAAATACCACAATACGAAAAGTTAGACAATTTTTAGGGCTAATTGACTTTTATCGTCGTTTCATCAAGGATTTTTCGGTTATTGTGGGACCTTTGACCGAATTAACGCGACAGAACAATATATTTAAATGGGAAAGATCACATCAAATCGCATTTGACACATTAAAGCAGAAATTAACTGAGGCTCCCATTTTACAAAGTCCAATTTTACCAAACCATTCCACTTATACACAGACGCGTCAAATAAAGCACTCGGTGCAGTTTTAACGCAGATGTCAGATAACTCTATAGCTGAGACAGAAATCCCTATGCCCACTGCTTATTTTTCTAGGAAACTTAAAGATTCTGAAGTCTCGAAATCAACAATAGAGAACGAAGCAGTGGCTGTAATTGAGGGAGTTAATAAGTTCGCGCATTATGTGACGGGCGTAAAATTTCATATTCATTCCGACCACCGGCCATTAGCATACATATTTAATAAGAACAATAAAAAGCCACAATTGTGTAGATGGGCACTACAGTTAAGTACTTTTGACTTCCAATTTCATTACTTACCCGGAAAAGCAAATATTTTAGCCGACTACACCTCAAGGACAACAGAAAAAGAGACGCTTCCAGTAGGCCCAGCCTTGAATATTAACGCGGTAGGCTCAGACGAATGTGTTCAATCGGTTTTTCAGTTAGATTTAGAAACCGTACAGAAAGAGCAGTCAGAAGATAAATTTTCGAAACCCATTATACAGTATTTGAACGGCGATTGTAATGCACCTCTTCGGAAACCGAGTGAAAGCCATTTATACTATTTAGACCCACACTTCTAAATATTATTGGGGGTCGCAGAAACATTTGAAAATATTATTTTTTTCATAAATATACAGTGTTAGTACCTATTGCTTTTATGACATTGAGTGAAGGGTCGCGAAAAGATTTGTCTGATCCAAAGGGGTCGCAAGTGAAAAAAGTTTGAGAAGCCCTGATTTAGACGAAGGCATATTATATAGGGTCCCAGAAATTCATAAGAACACAGCGCATATTAAAAATCAACTTGTCGTACCAAAATCGTTAGTCATAGCTGTTCTGCAGTTAACTCACGACTTTCTTGTAGCGTGTCATCAGGGTTTCTTGAGGACCTTAGAAAGAACGAGATCAAATTTTTATTGGCCAAATATGATCAACGATATTAAAGAGTATGCAAAAACGTGCGTACCATGTCAATTGCGCCGATCGCACAGCCAACAAACGGCAGAATTAGGAACGTTCACTCCTATTGATAGGCCTATGCAACGTCTTTCCATAGACTTAATCCAATTGCCAAAATCCATTTATGAGGGGAATGAATATGCATTAGTTTTTGTTGATAACTTTACCCGATATGTTTGGGCGACTGCTATGCCAAATAAATCTACTAATACGATAACTGAGGCCTTTACGAATTTTATTTGCAGTAATGCCTGTTTTACTGAATGTACTTTAGAGTTTAGACAACGGTACTGAATTCTTACGGAAGTGTGTGCGAACTTGCAAATTAAATTAAAATTTACTGTCCCATTTAAGCCGACTGGTAACTCCTACGTTGAAAGACAAAACGGGAATATAAAAAATGCCTCTCTCATTTAGCGGAAAATGATTCTTTAACTTGGGATAAGCAGCTACCATTTGCTTGTTTAGCGTTGAACACGTCCTATCAGACCAGTATTAAAAACATCCCATTTTTTTTTGTTTCATGGCCGAGATCCCGAACTCCCATTCACGAGCTTTTTAGGAAAACAGCGATTAAATTACTCTTTGGATGAAAATTATGCGGTGGAAATGTTGCTCAGATTAAATAAAGCCTTTACATCCGTAAAAGAAAACTCCGAAAAACGTCACGAGGCAAATAAAGAGTTATACGATAGAAACACAACCAAAATTGACTTACAAATTGGGGACATCGTTTGGAAAAGGAATGAGGGAACAGCGTCTCAATTAAACAGGTTAAAGTGGCCAGTTAAATATGTTGGGCCGTATCTAATTATTGATAGGTTCAACGATAACTTTGTTATCAGAGAAATATTTTCCAATAAGAAAAAAAGCTGTTTTGACACATGCCAACAAGATTAAGAGAGCATTTTTAAGAGAGGCCTACCCGATGGTCGTACCCGAAGACTCAAATTGTAATGATGCAAAGGTTTCTATGACAGACCTAATCCTCCGAATTCGACAGGCAGCCAATCTGCCGTTACAAAACCAAACGAAAAAACTCGCGCGTATAATTTAAGGAGGCGATAACTAATCATAAGGAGAAAATAGCCGTTATATTAAGGTTTTCAACATTAAAATAAACAACAGAGCAAAACACTCGTTCGATTATTTTCAAATGCCGATTTTTGTAACTGACACAACCCAATATGAAATGCTTTCTTCATTCTTAAAAACGAGTAATTTGTGTATGTTTTAATTAGGAGAGAGAGTATGGTGCGCGATTTCTCGAACTGACTAGCTGTCTTTCAAACTTGAAGGCCTATATTCAGTTTCTCGAATCATGTATGCAGTATTTAGAATTCAACTCCGTGTTTTGGGATGGTTCGTCCTAGAACACTAAAAATTTCCTTGTTCTTCATTACATTCATAGTTTTATTATAGGCATATTATAAATGAGTACATACTTTCATAACCGTGCTTATTTGATTAGGTTTCTGATTCTTTACGGCCCTGTTCATATAACGCATGCATTATTATTATTATTATTATTAGCTTGAAAAATCTTACTTTAAAGTTATATAATTTTATGATTTTTTTATTGATTATGAATTATTTCACCATTTCTTTTTTGTTGTAGAAGACATTTTTTTAGTACAACACAGTAGCTATCTTACAAAGTCTTCCTGTAGGCCTATCGTAAAATATTGTTCGAATATCGTTTATCACTAATGTATTATTGTATACCACACCATAAAGTTATTTTTATGTGTATTGAGTATTAAATTATAGTACCTTTTAATTTATTATAAATATTTTCTTAGACTTAGATAGTTATTTAACAAAATTTTATTTGATTCAACATAAATAATCATAGGATCTTCCTTAATTAAGCACAAATGTTATGAATTAAATTCTTAATTGTTCTTGCCACGCGTAACGTGGGCCAAATTAAATAAAATAAATAGTCGAGCTTCACAATTATTCATGTCATTGTGAATTGAAAAAAAAAATATATATTTATTTTATTATTATTAATAAAGGTTATTCTATCTATTCTATCTAACGTTGAATTTATTAATTATAGACTTAAAACTGCGGCAGTGATTTTTATTTTTATTTTGTGGACATATATAATTGTGGGTTACGTTGGCATGTCTCAAGTTTTAGAACACATATTTTACGACATCTGCAAATTATTATAATTTTTTTTTATTTGAAATACTGAAATTGGTGTAGTAAATTCTTTTGATATATTAATTTCTGTTTTTTTTACTTTTTATATATGCATTCATTTTTATTTTTATAGGTGGGCCGATTTTTATCTATTTGTCTTTCTTCCATTTCAATGACAATGGTTAAATTTTTATTCTGAATTTAGATTTTATTGCAATAAGGGGTGTTTTGGGGTTGACATTTTAATTTGGGTATAAAATAATGAAATTTTTTTTTTACGTTCGCGCATTTGCATAGAAAATATTACAAAATTATGTTAGGATGTAATGAAGTTTCATTCGGTTAGGAATACTTTTATAGAGGCTCGCTTACAACACAAAGCGAACACTTACTATACAGGGTGTCCCATAAGTCCGGCATCATAGGAAAAATAATAAAAAAAGGCAAAACAAAAGCTTTTGTCGTAACCATGAAGTTTGCATGAAAAAATCTTTTGTAAAATAAGTGCAGAAATTTTAATTTTAAGATTTCGTTGTGTACATCTCTGAAAGCAAGGTGGTTTGGCTTATAAATATTCATGAAAGAATAAATCAGAAATGTTTCAGATTGTTTAACGTTTGTTCTATCTTAATTCGGATTCTCAGGGAAGTGATAAAGCCGAACCACGTGGGGACAGAGGTTTATCACGAGACCCGACCCCAACGGGAAGGGCAATCCAACGGATTTGGGTGTATACGCAACTGGTTGGGTTCCTCTTTCGCTGGGTCGAAAATTTTTGGATTCATTTCGCTGGATGGTGCGACTTTTGTAAGGCAGATCGAAGACGCTTGCTAAAATTGAACCACGACGTGAGTCATAAAATTGGGACTTCGAATCTGTTAACTATATTTAAATGTATTTTTGGGAAGGAGGGGTCTATACTCGGAAGTCAGGTCCAGCTCCAATCAGGGGTCCCAGGATCCTGGGAAACGTAGTAAAGACGCCTTCTTTCCCTCTTGTATGGGTAATAACCTTCTTGGGGACGGCCTTGGGAGAAACAAATGGTTTGATAGGCTTTCAGAACATTGGAAGGCGGGGTCCTTCAAAATTGTAAGGTAAATTCGAAAATTGTTAAGTCAGTTGGTAGTCGTCCTCCTTGAAATTAACTGTGGCTAAATAAACTCTATTAGACTTGTGGTGTAAGAAAATTTAGAATTGAAAGTATAAACTGTCACCGGATTGAGATTAAGAACTTGTATTGCATTTCATTCGTTTACGCGGAACTTGTGCATAAGAATTTTATTGTTAGCGACCTTAACCGAGAACTTGGTTGGATCTTAATTAATGTTAGCCAACGGACCAAGAATTTTGTGAATTTTCCATTAATTTAATTTGGTTCAAATTAAATGCTAAACGGGGTACGTCTGTCCCCTAGTTTACTGAACCCGTCAATTTGGGTTCGGAAGGAAGTCCCGTTATTTGTTTTGTTGCACTAAAATATAAAGTCCCTCTATATAAATGACTTAAATTCAGATAACTGTGAACGTTTTTCTTTGGATTCATAAGTGGATTGTATTGTACAGAAAATTGGTAAATTTAATTGATTTAAATTCAGATCACTGTGAACTTTGTATGTAAATTTATAATTGGATTGTATTGTATGAAAAATTGGTAAATTTACTTCAGAATAAATTTCCTAAATTCATGTACTGTTTCGAGTGACATTTAATAAACTTTATAAGAGGGCGTGTGTTGTTTTAGATACCTTGCAATAGGCCTCTCTTGTAAGCTGAGGGTGAATTATCATTCAAAGATTGAATTCAAAGTAGGCTTTCAGTAAGCCGAAGGGAACTTACGCCTATCAATTTAAAGGACCATCCGTCTGGATAGACCGAGTCATCCTGAACGAAAATAAGAAATAATTTGAAATAGAATTAAAGGGTAGCGCCCAACTTAAAGGGTGTCAGTGAAGTGAATTAACATAATTAAAAGGGTGTCCAGCACCATAAATAAATAAATGGGTTGGGCACTACATAAATGGTGTCAGAAGTTGCAAAAGAAAGAACGGTGCGCACACCTAAGTAAAAGAGTTGCGCACAACACTTTTATTTACAGAACGTGCTCAATATGTCCACCATTGTTTTCAGTACAGAAATTCAGACGTGATACCCAGTCAGCAAGCACACGGTGAATGATGTCAGGAGTAATGGTGTTACATGCCCCAATAATGCGCTGCCGCAAATGTTCAACACTCCTAATTTTCTCTGCGTATACCAGCGCTTTCAAGTGGCCCCAGAGATAAAAATCTAGTGGCGTGAGATCCGGGCTTCTAGCTGGCCATTCCACAGGCCCTCGACGTCCTATCCAATGACCAGGGAATTGTTGGTACAGGTATTCCCTTACTTGGGTGCTGTAATGTGCAGGAGCGCCGTCTTGCTGGAACCATGTTGGGAAATTTCCTTCTTCGTTCAAGATACTGGGAAACGCTTCTTCCTTGAGCATACGTAGGTAGGTGCCTCCAGTGACATGTTCATCGAAAAAGAGGGGGCCTATGATGCGATCCTTCCAAATGCCACACCATACCATCACCCGAGATGCACCTTGTTCCTTTGAAGAGGTATACCAGTGAGGATTGTTTTGAGACCAGTAGCGGGTGTTCTGTCGACTTACCTCACCATTTCCATAAAAAACAGCCTCGTCACTGAACAGAATGGTGGACGAGAGATTGGCATCCCGAGCATAAGAAAAATATTGAATTATGGTTTGTAGAAACAGAAAAATATGAATTTCTCCTATGATCCCGGACTTATGGGACACCCTGTACAATGATTGTTTTGGTTTTTTTGTTTACATAGTAGGTTGCGTGTATTTTTGGGTTCATATTATCTGTTCTTATTTAGAATAACGATGTAAATTTGTAGTTTCACTTGGAAACGATAAATTGTTGGGATTTTTGTAATTTACAAACCATACTGGGTTGTGTTGAAGGAGTTATCTCTCAGATGTAATTTGTGAATTGCGAGTTTGCTTCCAATGAAATTTAGCTTTTCAAGTTGGAATTAATGTATTAAATAAATTTTCGGCATTAATATTTAAATTTTTTATTTTAATATCTGTTTTGGAAATTGTTATTTTTTAAACTTCAGTTGGGTTTACCGATGCAGTTGAAACTTTAGGTAGTGTTAACCGAGATGTTCAGAGAATTGATGACATGAAGTTTCTGGGGTTCATTTTTGTCCTTTGTATTTAAATGTATCAATGTGATTTCTGACAGTAGTTTGAATAATAATAAAAATTGTTAAATTACAATAACGGTTACTATGTATGGGCGCTTTTATATTTATATTGTACAATTTTGTTTCGTGCGTTTTATGAATTTTTTTTATCTTCTCCGATGTAACTGCCGTAAGTGACCTTATTGGTGGCTAGGCTGTGATTAAAATTTTGTGAATTCTGTAAAATTTGTAATAGTTTTTTTCCATGAATTTGGCCAGAGCAAATTTGTAGTTATTGTTTCGAAGTGAACTGTCGAGAAAATCGGTAAATTAAATATGAAATGATAATCAGTAGCAGTATAAATCGTTTCGATAATTTTTTTTTTTTCAAAATTTCAAGAGGCTCGATTTGGAGGCAACTAAGTTGGATCCGAATTCCATTTATTGAGTTTAGTCGACCCGATAGGTGATCGCTCACCAATGAGAGAGAGTAGAGATGAGAAGAGAAACCGAAATGCGCAGGGACTTGGCGCAGGACGGTTTCGGAAGAGTAGAGAAGAGAAACTGAAATGTGCAGGGACTTGGCACACGAAAGTTTCGATCGACGATGGTCTACTGGTATTTTTCGGGCAGTAGCTGGTCACGCTGCTCGATGCTTCGCTAAATATGTGTTTTAGCACGCGGTAGGCAAGCCACGAGAGTCTTGAACGGGTGTCTAAGGCTGTGCTGCCATACAGACATAAAGTAGGTTCGTTGCGAAACGGCCTACGGCGAAGTGATCGTTTGATTATTGCCAGTGAGAGAACCTCTCAGCAGGACGTAGGAAGAGCAGCGTTCACCGACAAAAGTTGAGATGAGACAGGCGAGTTGATTCATCGACTTCTAGAATTGCAAATGCCGTCCAATTCCGGTGCGCGGTTCCACTTTCAATATATCTCCCCTACTGATCCTTATAGAATTGGACGTTGCTCTTGTTTTTTTTGTTCGCCATTTGGAGAGAGAGCGGAACCAACCTAAAGCGTGCTGACCTGTTGCATGTCGATGCAATCCCTTGCATTCTAGCGAAGTGAGCAAGAGCTGCGGTTGAAAATTGAAGAAGTCCGTTGTCAACTGTGCAGATTGTGATCTAAACAACGTCCAGCTATTATTGTACTGATTATTATGTAATGAAATTATAAGTGAAAGGGTGCGATTATTGCCCATATTTGTGTTGTTTCGTGAAATAGTATGTGCGCTCTGGTCAGTATTTTATATAAACGTTTTCTTGTTTCTTCTATGTTGCCCTGATAGTAACTCTATAACTATAGGAATAGTTGTTTCGAATGTAAAGGGATCTTTGATGAAGAATCGCTGGAATAAATTGTGAACTTGAAATTTGTGTAACCAGTGTTCAGAAGATTAGCCGTTATTTTTCACGTAACAGATGCGTTACAGGTTGTAAATTGATTATTAGTGTGAAATGTTATTTTTATGCAAATGTTGTGAAACTTAGTTTTTTTTTCCGATTTTTATAAAATGATACAAATTACTGATGTGTGGACTTTGTCATTCTAATGAATTCTTCTCTATTCTACTTTTGAATTTGTTAATAAGTAACTTGTTGAATAAATTAATTGGTTAAAAGAAAGTAAATGAAATAAATAGGTTTTAATAAGTTTGTTGATCAAACTTATTTTCTTGCGGTGGGGGCGAGTGTAATGATTTGTAATAAATTTAATAAATGGCACCGAGAGAAATGTTTGTAATGAACATTGTTAATATAGCAGTTTTATAAGTATTTCGAATTAAACTTTTTTAATATAGTTTTTATATAGTCGTTTTGGAAAGATAAATTTAAGATGTCTGTTAAATGTAACTTCTCAGAGAATGTAACGGTTTTTATATTTTTTGTGGGTGTTTCGGTTGGGAATGGGGGAATTGGGGGAAGAAGTGGGGGAAAACTCTCTATTGAATTTTTTGAATTGAATAACCTTTATTAATAATAAAATAAACACAGTAGTGTTTTTACAATTTACAATTTTTACAATGACATAAGGCCCTTAAGCTTTAGGCTTTACTGGGCTCTTATTAAAAATAAGCAGCTAGCTGTTATAAATTAATAATAATAAATAAATAAATAAGTATAAGTATAATTAATAGTTAAAACATGTATTTCAATATTAAACAATATTAATGGACAATATTAAACATTATTAGTGGACATTAATCCAAGATTTTTGTTAGTATCCCATTATTAATCGGGATTTCAACTTGGTTTTAAACAAATTTACATTCGCAATATTTTTTATATCGGCATGCAAGTCATTCCATAGTTTCAATCCAATCAAAATGGGTAGTTTTTGAGATTAAGACAATCTAAATTGAGGTATAACAAGCTTTGATCTATTTCTGGTCTGATACGAGTGGATTTCTTGATGAGTTAAAAAATATCTATTTACCCATTGCAAATTAATGATTTTGCTCTTACACTTGTAAATAAAAATAAAATGTGCCAGTTTGGTTATATCATTGAGCTTTAGTAGGTTTAACTCTTTAAATAACACTAGAGTGATCAAGGAAATCAGCATCAGATAATAACCTTATTGCTCGTTTTTGAATGACAAAGATACCATTTAATGCGTTGTTAGCGGAGTTTCCCCAAACAAGGGTGCAGTATGTTATATAAGGAAGAACAAGAGTATGATAAAGAGTCAATAAAACTTGTTTAGGGACTACATTTTTAAGTTTAAACATTATAGAAACGCTCCTTGAAATCTTTTTCGCGATATAATTTACATGATCACGCCATTGCAAATTCTTATCTAGCATTACACCAAGAAATTTTGTTACAGTACACTCCTTTATGGTGATTTCATTAACATTAAGTTCATCAAGATATACATTTCTTTTATTAGTAAAAATCATGAGATTTGTTTTACTGGTATTTAGGAAGAGTTTATTGGTGGTCAACCATTTCATTACACTGATGAATTCTGAATGAAATATATTCTTAGCTGTATTAACATCTTTGCAAGAAAAAGAGAGAGTTGTATCATCTGCAAACATTATGAAGTTCAGTATATCAGATGAACGTGGAAGGTCATTTATATATAATAAAAATAACAGTGGACCCAGCACTGAGCCCTGTGGCACACCATGTTTGGCAAGCGCTTTAGTGGAGCAAACCTTATTTACTGATACAAAATTATATCTATTGGACAAATAACTTAAACCAATCACTGATTGCCCCTCTAAAGCCGTAACAATACAATTTATTAAGTAGAATATTATGGTCTATTACATCAAACGCCTTATTCAAATCCATAAATATTGATATCATTATTTCTTTGTTCTCCTTAGCTATATTTACATTTTGCATAAGATTTAAAATAGCCATTTCCGTTGTTCTATTATTACGGAAGCCATATTGATTTGGAGATAATAAATTGTAGGATTCTAAATATCGCTGCATTCTACTTTTTTAAATTTTTTCGAAAACTTTGCTGAACACAGATAATGAACACACCGGCCTATAATTTGTTGCTAGTGTAGGATCACCCCCTTTAAAAAGGGGTGTTATACAACCAGTTTTTAGCATTGATGGGAATATTCCTTTGGAAATACTTTGATTGATAATTTTAGCCAAAGTTACAGATATCTTATCTTTAACAAGTTTCAATATAGGTACAGGAATGTTATGAATGTTATTTTTTGTATTTTTTAATTTACCAATAATATTCTGGACCTCAGTAGAGGTAGCAGAAACAAAAGAAAATGAATTTAGTGGGCTGGGTGGCATATATTCTAGAGGTGAGTGATCATTATTTATTAATTGTGAGCGAAGCTTATCCGCTATTGAAGTAAAATGTGCATTTAAAGAGTCTGCAATAGCAGTATCATCAGATTTCTTTATTATCAGCATTTAATTTCTCTATTGAATTTTTCTTAATTTGTTTTCCGAGAAGATTGTTTATGGTTGTCCAAGTGTTTTTCATGTCTCCTTTATGTTTGGAAAATTGATTGTTATAATAGTTATATTTTGCAATTTTGATTATTTTAGTTAATTTGTTTCTGTATTGAGTATATTGTACAAGGGTGCCATAAGATCCTACATACGGGGAGTTGAATTCTAGATTTTGTTCAGTCAGGATCACAGGTTTTTGGGGCTCTCAAAATTTTGTAGGTATAGTTTGTCAGTTTAGTGTAAATCGCAAATTACCAGATTCTCTCTCTCTCTCTCTCTCTCGGTGCTGTTTTATGTATTAACTTTCGAACTCGCCCTAAACGCCTGTAAAATTAAATTAATTTAGTTATTTTAATAAACAATCAAATAAGCCTACCGGTGCGTTCTTTCGTCAATCCTTAAGGTTGTGTTGGTGAAAAGTCGACTGTTGTAGCTGGACAGATACTTAATTACCTGTTGCACTCTTGATATATCGGCCAATTAGGCTCTTTAATAAACAAATCACTACATTTCTGGTGGCAGCTAACCTTATTAAATTGTTATCAATTTAATAACACGAACCCACGTACTCATTATTAAAGTAGGCTTTTGCATTAATTCGTGTCTTATGAATAGGAATTGAAAAATTGTGTATGTTCTTCCAATTAATGTTACATCTTTCCCTTTCGATCTATTTTGGTTAACATTGTTATATAGAAAATTTTGGTACCTTATAAATATTTATATATACTGTAGTTGTCTAGTGGGTAGGCTTTTGAAAAAAAAAAAATCAAGCTCAGATTGTGTAGCTTCTAACTTTTTGGTTGACCTTAAACCTCTCAAGTGGTTACCTCAGGCCCTCCCTCGATTCCCCGACCCCATTATACTCCATCTCTCTCAGATCCCCGATACGAAGGGAGGGTTATAAACTTTAAACGGCCCTTCGTCGCGTTCGGTTTTAATTTTTAGAGATTCTCCTTTCGGGCACTTCATTTTTTTCCTTTTCCCCCATAAGATACATACGAGTAAATATAGGCTGTTTAACATGGCTGGTAGGCGTAATGGAAATGGTCAGCCCCGCACTAATCATCTTTTACCGTGTCTCCGCAAATCCTTTTAGAGTTTGAGAAACGTACACCCGTCCTAAATTTAGATAAAGATGATATCGAAACGTATTTTCAAACGTTTACGTGGAAAGCAAATTAAAGAA
>JAJOZX010014005.1:57500-75525 GCA_023014485.1 Bathynomus jamesi | reverse complement strand
CCCCCCCCCCCCAACCCCCCAAAATCCACCACCAAACACTCCCCCCTCAAAAAGTTAATGACTTTGAATAGATCGAACCATAAATATTAATAATATACGATCCCTTATCGGGAAAATCCAACAGAGGAACTTGGCATTTTACTATAAATACAGTGTAGCCAAATAATAAATTAAGTTCTTTATTTTCTGCCTCCTTACTTTTCTATCTTCTTTTTCAACGTTTTATGGCGACCGCTTCGCTATCCATCTGATTAAGAAACTATTTTCAACATCAATAAATTACAACTTTAATCGAAGGGTTCCTTTTTTAATCGAGAAACCCAATCTCGTTCTTAAATAGAACTGCCCACTTGCAATTTTTCCTTCTTATTCTTTTTCGCTTTTAATTAATAATTTTAAATATAACTCCACAATTATTATTATTATTATTATTATTATTATTATTATTGTTATTATTATTATTATTATTATTACTATTATTACTATTATTATTATTATTATTATTATATATGAGATTTATAATATATTATACGAGTGTATGTACGATATGAATCCATATGTTGTTAACGGTAGGCATAATATAGATGTAAATTGTATTGTTTTGCTATATATATATATATATATTATATATATATTATATATATATATATTATATATATATATATATAATATAGATATATATATATATAATATTTATTAAAAATATTTAAAATTGGAAATGTTTCATTATGAAATAAAGAGCAATAATAATGTGTATATATGTGTGTGTGTGTGTGTGTATATATATATATATATATATATATATTAAAACGCCTATAATTCGGCATTTGCTTATTTCGGCTATTTTGAGAAATGTCAAAAATATTCTATTTTAATACCGCATCGATGCCGAATTATAAAAAATAATTCCGAAGTACCGCACGTGTAGCGTCCACATGCGTACTGTATACATGTGCAGCACTGTAATTTATGTACTGTACTATACTAACGACCCAATGTACCTCCTCGAAACCACTGTCGAAGACAGTAAAACTTCCCCTGGATGATACCCTTTTATGGTAAGTACAAATTTTTGTATTTCTTTTCTATTTAAAAGACTTTTAAAAATGTATTACTCCTAATTCGAAATTTGCTATAATTCGGACTCTGTGTTGTGCCGTATTAGGCATTTTAATATATATATATATTATATATTATATATTATATATGTATTTGTGTGTAAATTATATAAATTATATATAAAAATTATATTTTATTCAGTATTCATCCAATAATCGTTTTGATTTCGTAAAAATAATTAACAATGTTTAATATATATATATATAATAATTATACACGACTATATTTACAGTTGTTAATTATTTTACGAAATCAAAACGATTATTATTGGATGAATATTGAATAAATATATAATTTTTATATATAATTTATGTAATTCATATACATATATAATCATTTATATAATAATAAATATATAATTTATATAAATACATAATCAGATTCTTTTTTTAATGAAAATCCGTTTAAATTCTCTATTAAATGAGGGGTAACATTCGTGTTTCTCTGTTAGGGTAAAGGTTTCTATCAACATCCATTAGTTAGCTAATTAAATAAATAAGGTACCAGAATTATAATGAATTATTATATAAATAACTATTTTTTTTTTTGTATATTAATAAAATTAAAAGAATTTACATTATGAACATTATTGTCTATATTTCCATTATCATATAAAAAAATTCTCGTGTTTATATATATATATATATATATATATATATATATATATTATATATATATATATATATATATATATATATATATATATATATATATATATATATATATATATATATATATATATATATATATATATATATATATATCATATATTCGTAAAAATGCATAGCAAATTATCTTTTAGAAATAATACCTAATTATGGTTCATTATAATATTTAATAACATATTAAGAGAGAAAAATATAATCCTAAATTCCTGAGCGAGCAATTAGGCACCATTTCGCTATAACATTAACTATATATATATTTTCGCTCGGCGATGAACGAAGCGTTAACGGACATCTCCGCTCCAATCTCTTCGTCGTATCGTGTGCAGTTATTTCTCGTCTGTTTTATTATTATATGATACTTTATACATTTTTATTGTATTTAAGCTCGGGATCCGTAAGCATAGCCAGACACTTTACTAAATCAGCAATAATCCTTTGTAAGGCTTTACTGTTATAACTCGCAACGTATGACAAATTCCTTTAAAATTGGCCTGAGTTCCAAATGAGAAATGGGGCTTAATAAGGGGGCTCAAAACACCTGAGACCGTCTAATAGCTTTCTTGGATGATGGACGAGCAGCCAGACCTCTCCTGATTAGGGGATCGCATGCAAATTCTGCCTTCTGAGCGCCGCTCCACACAGTCCAGGAATAAGATTTGCTCCGTCGATTATGCTAATTGAATCCATTAAATGAGAGCCTTACAAACTGTCATGTATGTATGTATATATATACATATATATATATTATATATACACACACTGTTTATACTATATATATATATATATATATATATATAATATATATATATATATATATTATATATACAGTCTATTTTTATCTACGACATATTGTTAATATTTATTTACCATATGCCCATCATTCGCGATTCATATATCCAGTAAACAACCATCTCATACCAAAGGTAATCATTTATTCCGGGCAGAATTTCTCTTAAAATGGGGTACTATGACCGGAATGGGTATGGACTCATTAAATGTATTAAATGAACGTCACGCATTCGCGCAAAACAAATAAACAAATTATATACAATAAAACTTACCTCTTTATATTCCTCATTTCAATAATACCGAACACTAAACACTTCACTATTTATTTTATTACATATCCACATCTGCGAAAGAAAGAAGAAACTGCTGTTAAATACATACCGTGTGTGTGTGTATATATATATATATATATATATATATACAATACTTAATATTACATTATAATATTCACTTCATTATTAATTAAAAACGAATAAATGTATACGGAAAATTTACTTTACATAATTTTTATATCCTATATTAAATTTTTTAATTTTCCTATTAAATCAAATCACTTGTTTACGATTACATAAAAATATAGTTTAATTATATATTAAATTAATATTTACTAAAATTAGTTTTTATTAAATTAATATTTACTAAAATTAGCTTTTATTTATACTTTATTATATTTTATAAGCAGTCACTATTTTATTTTATTTTTATTTTTAAGTAAATATTAAAAAAAATATATTAACTTAAAATTACTTAATCAAATAATCAAATTAACATTTAGGAAGTTATGGTGTCTTCATACGGTACGTGAAACGCCCTGAGACTTAATTCAAACTAAAATTCTTATTCTATTCGCTAAAAATTGTTATTTGTATCGTAATTAATATATTAATTAAAATGCAAATAACTTATTTATTATATGTAACAATTCACCAGATATATATACAGTAATATATATGTATATATATATAATATATATATATATATATATATATATATATATATATATATATATACTGTGTGTGTGTGTGTGTGTGTGTATATATATTGTAAGATTATATTTGTGTGAAATGGCTTCCATGCTGGAATGTGAAGAATTATAGGGTTTATCAAATTAATGAAGAAATGTGTGTATATATATATATGTTAATATATATATATATATATAATATATAGAGAGAGAGAGAGAGAGAGAGAGAGAGAGAGAGAGAGAGAGAGAGAGAGAGAATTCACAAAAGAATCTTGCAAATAACATTTGAAATAAGCTAAATTTGTACGACTCTTTTGTGGACACCCTGTATATATGGGTGATACTGTTTCACTATAAATGAAGATATTGAGGTCGGGTGTTCAACTCCCAATGATGCTGATTAATAATAATATAAACAGTATATATATATATATTACTGAAACTATGATCGCCTGGATCTTATCACGAAATAGGATTCATATGGATTAAATTAAAATAATGCAATAATGTTTCATTTATGGTATTAGGTATTATTGGTAGGATAACCATAAAGAAAAAAAAAAGATTTAGCGGTTTTGTGCCTAATTTTGGGCTAACTAAATAAATCTTCCAATATTCATAGTTTATGTTTTAATACGTTGGGTATCGCCTCCTTGCGACATTGAGCAAAATATCAAACTTATATTTTTAAATATAAAATATTTTGTTAACAAATATAATTTTTTTTCTTTTTAGAATTACATCATGAGTGACTTCGCTTAAAATAGTATAGTTCTTACTTATATGTTTATTCTGTAAAAATCTGTGTAAATTTTGTATAAATTCTGTATAAATTCTGTATAAATTCTGTATGAAATCTGTATAAATTCTGGTATAAAATCTGTATAAATTCTGTATAAATTCTGTATAAATCTCTATAAATTCTGTATTAAATTTGTATAAATTCTGTATAATTCTGTATAAAATCTATATCAAATCTGTAAAAATTCTGTATAAATTCTGTATAAAATCTGTATAAATTCTGTGTAAATTCTGTATAAAATCTTAATAAATGGATGTAGTTTCAAACCTGTAATTTGTGCGTTCCTGTACACTCTAATTTTTGTCATTTCGGAGTACACTGTAAAGTACAGACTACGTTTTCTAAAATTTAGTTGTTCCAGTTGAAACCGAATATTGAACGATTTTGAATCAATTTAATTTGTAATGTCGATATATTGGTTCAAAATCGGTCCAGAAAAGGAAGTTGATCCAACTGTTTTAATGATAGATTATTATTTTACAAAATGATCGCTTCATAATCGTTTCATGCACCAAATGGAGCAATTAAAAGTTTAAAAACAGTGTTCACATTGTTCAAGCAACTTCCCTCTCTGCACCGATTTTGAACCAATTATATCGACATTACAAAATACAATTTATTCAAATCGTTCCATATTTGATCAAATGGAACAATTTTATTTTTTGATCATTTCTATTTTACAGTGTGCGTTCAGATTTCGTATAAAAAAAGAATTTGTAAAATCTAGGTGGCATTTCCATTAATTTTATGTACAGGGTGATTCAAAAGTCAGTTACATAGGGATATACTGTATTATGTAATGATACAGGAGAATAGTCACATCACATGTTCGATATGGCCACCGTTAACGGCAATGCACTTGTGCAGCCAGCTAGGAATATCACATCAATGCGCTCCTCCTTCGATAACATCTCATAACTCATTTACCCGCAAAGAACAGAAAAGCCCTATGTAACCTGACTTTTGAATCACCCTGTATATTAACAGTATGGATATTGGTATGTATAAAATAATGGAAAGACAGTAAATGTATTTTAGATGCCAAGAGTATATACAACTAAACAAAAGAGTACATATTTACTAAAAATAATCCTAAAGGATAAAATTTAAAGTGTACAGTATGTATTTAAATAATAATTAAAGTATATTGAAAGTAGATACGTTGTTTACAGGTATATAACAACAGAATTAGAAGATCTATGTATATATTAATAATAATAATAATAATAATAATAATAATAATAATAATAATAATTTATGTATGTTGAAAGTTGATACGTTGTTTACAGGTATATAACAACGGAATTAAATGATCTACGTATATATAAATAATAATAATAATAATAATTATAAAAAATACTTAATTTATCTTTCATATACAGTGGAGTATATTGATTTTTGTATAATTAAATAATAAATAATCACGACTTGTTTCGTGAACAAGCTATCACCTCCACGAAATTCATTCTCCTCAAAAGATGTCTCCATTTATTTTATCCACTAAATAAAACTCTAATTTTTAGAAATGATGGTTGCATGCAACGACATTTTAGCATAATTTACAACTATATTGAAAGCGGTATATCGAGAATTTATTGTAATAGATAACAATACACGCAAAGGTAGAAAAAATGGGGAAAGGAAAGGTAGACTCGAGGGGAAAAATGTAATTTACAATTTACGCAAATGAAATTCAGAAGAATGGCTCATTTACGCTTAGCAATTTATTCTTTATTTATCGTAAATCTAAAACAACAGTTATAGTGAATGTAATGATAGGGTTGTTTAATTTCCTTCGCAATATCTAAGGTCATATGACAGTGGGGACCTACAGCTTTACGTGGAATCCAAACCACGGGTTGCTACATTATCTGAACGCGGAGAACCATCCTTCATTCAACTACAAACCAGATTCATTGTCGCTTACTTCGCTAAGTGAAAGGAAGCGGTATTGCAACACTGACTACAACGTAGTGCCAGTAATAGTGAAGAAATTATGATGTAAGAAACATAAAGAAACTTATGACAAATAAGTTAAGCCCGAGTTTGGTTGAATTGTGGAAACCCAAAATTGGGCGGAACTTTTTATTCACCATATATATATATATATATATATATATATATAAGGGTGGCTATAAAGTCTAGAAACACAGGAAATTTTTCTCAAAACTGTAGGTTATCTGCAACGAAGAAAAACAAAGGTACTTTCCTGTTATCCCGGACCCCAGAATATCCTCGCTTTTACGGTCCTAAATTCTAACTAATAATGTGACAGACGTAAATTATGTAGAACCAAATTATATATATATATAAGATATATATATATATATATATATATATAATATTATTTCACGAAAGTAACACGTGAAAAATATTTATGATGAATAAAACCACGAAGGAAAGGAAACACAGAGTGGTGCTCAAGCGCTTTCGTTTAATGACATCCTCAGGAACAATGAGGATGTTCCTGAGGCTGTCATTAGACGAAAGCGCTTGAGCACCACTCTGTGTTTCCTTTCCTTCGTGGTTTTATTCATCATAAATATATATATATTTGATGACTGGTTAGGTTAAGTTGTAATATTCTTGTTAGTTTTACAAAAAATATCATGACTAAATCTAACAAAGTACCAAAACAAATTATCTTAATACATCCTATGTTTCTAGACTTTATGGCCACCCTGTATATGTATATATATGTGTGTGTATATATATATATATATATATATATATATATATATATATATATATAGCCTACATACAAATTATGAGAAACTTTCGATGTTTGAAATACTTAAAAAATTTCGATATGCTGTGTGTCCTTTAGAAATATAAATAAAAAAATAAAAAAATCATGAAACAATTAATAATTATATAAATTATATAAAATAGTAAAATAAAGTATAAAAACGGAATACAAACAATGAAACTATGAATTTAACTGTTTATATTTAAGTATTCATTTCCAAGTAAATAGTAGAATATTAGGAATCACCTGAAGATCAGGGCCCCCAGCCTTCTTTAGTTAGCCTTATAAGGCTAACTAACGAAAATATCACGACCTAACCTAACCAATCGTTAGGTCAACTGTACGCCCTTGACGATTGGTTAGGTTAGGTCGTGATATTTTCGTTAGTTAGCTTTATAAAACTAACTGAAGAAGGCTGGGGGGCCCTGATTTTCAGGTGATCCGAATAATATTTAGTAGAAATATAGTGTTCATTATGTAGGAATTTTAAAGTACTTAAAATATTGTACAGTTTTGGAAAAAGGTTCGCCTAAAAATTAAATTCTAAAAAGTATAAAAAATTATTTATCAGTAAAGAATGGGTTTTTCTTTTTATAATTGTTTATTACTGTCACTTAAAACCCAAATATATATATATATATATATATATATATATATATATATATATATATATATATATATTATATATATAGCCTATACAGGGTGTCAGGGTTTAAATGGCAATAAAATAAAACATTATAAATGTATTTTATTGCCATTTAAGCTCTGTATATCCAAAGAGAAACATAATATTGCCAAGTAGTAATTTTTTATGATTTTTTAAAATTTTGTTCCTAGGCGAAATTTTTTTCCGAAACTGTATGCCTCCGATATATATATCTATATATTCAGTATTATTATACCAGTGCATGATTTTACTGTGCCTAATTTTCAAATTTAAATTAATGGTTTTAATAAATATTTTCAAAAAACATTATTTTACATTGATTAAATTTTCATGCATTTTTTTATTATTATTATTATTATTATTATTAGTTGTAGTAGTAGTAACATATTGGTCACTAATACCACTAAGTTGTCAATATATATATGGGCTACGTCTTAGTCAATGTCGTATCACCGCTTCCCGTTAATCAGCGAAGTTAAGCGACATTGGGTCGGATAGTAGTTAGATGGGAGACCGTCCACTGCGTCCAGACTATGTAGCGACCCGTGGTTCGGATTCCACGTAAAGCTGTAGGTCCACCCCGTCATATGACCTTAGATGTTGCGAAGGAGGTTAAACAAAACCAATAATTATTAAATATATATATATATATATATACGTAGGAAATTACTGTTTTGTGATCAAATATAAATGAGTTTCGAACTGTTATTTCTGAAAATATTTTTGGACTCCTTCAATTAAAAATTCTTCAAGTAAGATTACTGTTTACATGAAACTGAAAAAAAAGTTTTGATCCTTTTTGCAAGAAGTGTTTATAGCATTGTTCTTTCAAAAAAAAAAAAGAAACATATTTACGTAGTATAGAATTAATATATTTGCAACGAATTGAATTCCTTCATAGTAAACATATACAGGGTGACCCAATAAGCTTCCCAAAAAACTATTTATGTAACAGGTTTTTTTCCCCTGCGAACACATTTTTTGGGATCACCTTGTAAGTACAGTTTGTTGTACAGAGCAACTGTTAAAAACTGCATGTGGTATTTCGTGTAAAAAGATCCTCGTAATTTCAAAGTTTTTTAGTGCACCTAGTTTTTTGGTTAAATGAACGAACACGATAACATTGATTAAAGATTCGAAATATAAAATCGAGTTGACTTGAACCGTGTTTATAAAATAAATTTTGAAATTAATATATTCGTTGGCTCTTTTTTTTTTTTACCAACTTAGTTCGTAAACTTTACATTTTTATTACGACGCACTTTACATAGAAAAAATATATCTTAATTTTATCTAAAATACTGGGATTTATTATCATTATTATATTATTATTATTATTATTATTATTATTATTTTGTAATTAACCTCTTGTTTAAGAAAAATATAAAAGAAAATGTACAAATATAAAAAATAGGTAGAGAAGTACATAGTTATGATAAGAAAAATAATCTATGTACATCAGGTAATGTTCAGCGTAGACATAATGAAGTGTGTGTGTGTGTGTGGTGTGTGTGTGTGTGTGTGTGTGTGTGTGTGTGTGTGTTTGTAAATATGACGGAAAAAATTGGAATAATGTGTAGATTTTCTCTAAAAAAAAAAGAATAAAATAAATGAAAATATACTTTAAAAATTATTTTCAAATTATCGCCTCAACAAATTCAAATTCAAAAAAATTCTTTCGAACCCAAAATTTCATTATCTTTTCATAAATTTTTCTTGATCAAATTCTTAAACGGTTTTTTTGTGCTTGTTATCATCCACCCTCAAAAACCTTTTACGTGAAAATAGTCTTCATTTAAAATATAATTTAGCACATATATTTTTTTTTTTTCAAACACAATGTGCCCATTGTTAGATGGTGAAAAAACGTTGAGTAATTTAACCTAAATCTTTGGTTGTATACAGAGGCCCACACGTGTATATATATATATATATATATATATATATATAACGTATATATGCTAAAAACAATCTTAAAATCTATAATTAAACTAAAGCAAAGGATGTGATTTCTTTTACATTGGTCAGACGGGAAAGGATTTGCACGCGCGTGTAAAACAGCATCAATATTCCGTTAGAATGGGACAGTCGTCCAGTGCCATTTTTGTCCATTTGTCAGAGTTATCCCACTGTATTGATTGGAATAATGCTTCAATTTTGTTTCACTCTAGCAACATTGTTAATAGAAATATTCCTGATTCTGCTATTATCCAACTTACAAATAATTTTAACATGAGCCAAGGTCTTTTTCAACTTGATCCTGTTGTTTTGAATTCGTTCAGAACGGATTTAGACAAGAAGAGCAGTGCTAATACTTTGGTAGTGTTCCCTTATAAATTTGTATGCTCCTCTTACAATTTTTATTTTTCAATTTATTTTTATTTTTTGTGACCTACATATCATTCAGGCATTATCTATAAAATTAGTTGTAAACAATCCATTTGATCTTGTGTTGAATTCGTTCAGAACGGATTTAGACAAGAAGGGCAAAGTGCTAAAATTGGTAGTTTTCCTTACAAATTTGTATACTCCTCCCACAATTTTTATTTCTATATTTATTATATATATATATTTATATATATATATATATATATATATATATATATATATATATATATTGTAACCTATATATAGTCTCGAACTCTTTATTTACTTCAGTGTTCCTGAGGATGTCATTAGACGAAAGCGCTTGAGCACCATTCTGTGTTTCCTTTCCTTCGTGGCTTTATTCATCATATATATATATATATATATATATATATATATATATATATAAAACGCTTCATAGACATAATTAATATGCTGTTACTGTAACTGTCTACATTAAGCTTTTTATTTTAGCTGTTTTGCACTTAAAAAAAAAGAAAATAATGAATTCATTGTTTCTATACTTCAAAATAACATTCTTTTATCGACTGAATTTTTATTATTCCAATATAAAATGCGGGTCATTGGGTCTTAATTATTTAATACCCTCCGTCCCTCATTTGAGACTTAATTAATCATTAAGGTGCTATATAATAAGTATCAATGGCCAAACGGTGCGTGGAATCTAATACCCTAAAAATAAACTGATCAGAACCATCTGTTGATTGTATATCAACTTTTGATGTTATTTTTATGACAAATGCAAACCTATTCTCGTCCTCGACCTTGAACTTAGCCTTGAGGGCCACTAAATGCACTCATAAAGCACCAAATGCAATAAAAGATAAGATTTCAGCAACATTCGGTCGTTAAAAATAGAATGGGGCCGTAAAATGCTAAATTCTTTCGACAACCAGCTCTTAAACATAAAAAATTTAATGTCGTCGTTTGTGGGTAGCTAAACCAGTGGGATATATACTCTCTAGCATAAGTACCCGACAGGAGTACTAATGGAAGCTATTTAGATCAAACAGGAAGCTCGATTGTGCCTCAGACATCATCTTTTCTTTATAGATCATGTAATCGGTGTCAAACAATCAAAAATCATAAATTTCCAAGTGGGAAGACCTAAAAATAATTCATTAATTCATAGAATTGGAGCAATGACGTAATAGGCAACAAATGACGTAATCGGGTAGTAACCCTAGCAACGTTGATTTTATGATACATAACCAGAATCGTAAACGTTTTATTGCACCTGAGCTCCCGTTTATGGAACACATGAATTCCACAAACGTGAATGTCACAGAAAAAAGCTGAGGACAGTGACCTCTTTTCCACGTGGTTTTAGGCACATGCTTCTTCTGACCACACTACAAACAAAATTCATTCATTCATTGTCCTTCTCATCACCTGCGTAAGCATAGAATGTACCACCTTTACAAATATTAGGTCAGATAAGAGATTTTATGGGGTTGGTGATCCCCATATTTTTTTTCTGTTTTATATTGATAATACAATAGAAATTCATGGTTTTTAACTTTTGGTAACCAGTTAGCTGTACTTCTTCCTACTCCGACTCCGACTTGTTGTTGTTCTTCTTCTTCTTCTTCTTTTCTTTTTCTTCTTCTTCTTCTTCTTCTTCTTATTATTATTATTATTAGACTATTATTATTATTATTATTATTATTACCTACTATAACATTTTCCTATTTTGGTTATGCACAACTTAAAACAACTAATAATCGAGAGTGTGAAGCATTTCAATGTAGTTTAAAAATATTTTCATAAAAAATATATAGAAATGATACATGATATGAAAATATATATATTTCTATACACAAAAATATACATTTGTCTAGAGAGAGGATTTTAAAAGTTGTAGACACCCTGTTCATGAGATACTAAAGCATCATAATAATAGAATAGATCACATCTCCAGCATATTCCTCAAACTTTCTCAAGAAGTCATAGTTTGTTTGACATAAGTCAAATGGAATATATATATATATATATATATATATATATATATATATATATGCTGCAAACCCACAAGGAAAAAGAAAAACGATTCCAAGGCCTGACGAGGTGTAGCTTTGAATACACGAAAGGCCTTGGAATCGTTTTTCTTTTTCCTTGTGGGTATGCAGCATTCATTCATTTCACGTGTTTTATTGTGAAATTCATCCCATATATATATATATATATATATATATATATATTAACGATTAAACAACTTCTTTTGGCCTCTCAATAAGTCCATATAAATTGTCAGTGAACGTCTATTTATAAGTACTGTACTGTATATCAACATAAGAGAGAGAGAGAGAGTGTGTGTGTGTGTGTGTGTGTGTGTGTGTGTAACCACCCAAAGACTACTTTAGAAAATCTCGCATAAATTTGACGGTAAACGAACTTAAATTATTTTATGGAACAAAGTTAATATATATATATATATATATATATATATATATATATATATATATATATATATATATATATATATATATATATATATATATATATATATATATACACGGAGTTAATCAAATGAGAACTTTTACACAAAAAGTAAAGAAAGCTAGGGGGGGGGGAGGAATGTCGACAAAAAAAAATTTAAAAATGCCCCCAAAATTATTAATTATTAATATTTAAGATTGTTTTTCAAATTTCATATATTTTTGTTGAATTCTTTCTCCATTTATACTTACATAGAGAAAAATGTTTGATTACAACAGTTAAAATACCTGGTTAAATATTTGCCAACGAACCACATGGTTCATCCAACCCTGCGGTCATTCCAATTAACCATGAATATTATTTTTATAAGACACTAAAATATGTCCCTTCAAAGTCCTAAAAAGTTCAGAGGACCCATAAATTCACCGTCCATTAAAAAGAACTTCCTTAGAACACCAGTAAGCCAATACGTATAAACTCCTTAGTACTAACTCAAAATGCCAAGGATTACAATTAATATTATACGACATATTACATTTACGTTTATTGTAGATCTTATCTCAAAAATAGCTATTATGACCGTTAAACTCCGTGAAGTAATTATACTGAGAAAGTATAAAGCAAAGCAAATGAATGCCTTTTTTAGAATTTTGTCACAGACATATGTAAATTTATGATAAAATGTACTTTGATTATGAGTGAATGTGATATTTGCAACAGTTTATAGTTTGTTATATTCCTTCAAATATAGTTTCAGCACATTAAAAATTATTTCTCAGCAGGAAGTATTCCTATTAAAGTAATTTGGTTCCACATTAAGGTCTTACTGGACTTTATGTTCGATAAATGTAATTAAAGCATGTTTTACAGTATTCTTTATTTCATAGAAGGTTGACAAAAGTAAATAGACACCACGATCATTGTCCTCAAGAGCAAATGGCAAAGCTCATCAATAGAATGCCAGAACGTGTGTGTAAGCGTTACATAATGCTTTAAAGGGGAAAGCAACACCATTCTAAATATATTGATTCAATACATCTGTTATTATTGATTGACTTTTATTATCAAATCAAAAATTATGCAAAACTGAAGGGACCCATTCACTTTTGTCAAGTCTCTGTCTCTGTACAATATATTATATATATATATATATATATAAGTAACCAGTAAAGTGCTGTTCTCTCTCTCTCTCTCTCTCTCTCTCTCTCTCTCTCTCTCTCTCTCTCTCTCTCTCTCTCTCTCTCTCTCTCTCTCTCTCTCTCTCATTCCTGTCCATTTTATCTATTTTAAAACTGAGAGTATAACTGAAATTAAATGTACTCTGAATATAATAAAGTATTTGAAAGGTACACGAACAGTATATCAAAGGTACACGGAAAGTACCTTGAACGGTTCGTTTCTGAACAAAAAGAGTACTTTAAAATTCAGAAAAAAACACAGAAAGCGCACTTTTTAGGATTAAAAGAAATCCTTTTATACAAATTTCAATAAAGCTATAGTGCGCATATATATATATATATATATATATGTATATATATATATATGTTTCCTTGTGGAAAGCCACAAGGAAAAATAAAAAATTAATCCAAGGTTTGAATATTTCCTGACGAAGTGTATTGTTCAAAAAACAAAAAACAAGAAAGGCCTTGGAATAATTTTTTTCTTTTTCTTTGTAGGTTTGCATCATTCATTCATTCATTTCACGTGTTTAAGCGTAAAATTCATCCCATACATATATATATATTGAAGCTATATTGAAATCATCTACGTGATCGACACGCTCCTAAATTACATAAAACCTTGAATTAAAGAAATTAATTTTTAAAGCATAAGTAAATAAGTACACGTTAACAGTAACTCATCTGGAAAGTATAACGAGTGTAGCCAATTTTTTTGTCGCTTTCAATTTATTTTTTGCAACGAAACCTAATTTCTTTTCTTTCCATCCACCTTCAGAAACTGTGATGGGAGAGAAGCTCGCCTTTCGCAACAACGTAGCTATATAGGAGCGAGCACCGACGCTATACTTCTAACGACGAAGATGAAAAAAAAAAGGGGGTCATTATCCTTGATGAAGTGTCATTAAGAAAGAGGGAAACTATGAGCAAAAGACATTAGTTAAAACAACAACAGAAGAAGGGCCGCTGATGGCGAGCGTCCAAAACTTTCTCATTCTCTCGCCCGCTCCGACCTCCGCTCGTGTCTGCAAATGGCTCAATTTACAAAAACAATGCTTACTCATTCTACGCTTTATATATATATATATATATATATATATATATATATATATATATATATATATATGTACTGTTAAACCGGAGCACTGTTGTCCTCCTTATCTCCATTGCATGGACATTACTTATAACAATTGCATGCATGTATATAAATTAGGTTTTCATCGAAAGCAAAATTGCTTATAATTATTCACTAATTAGACTAGAAGACTAGGAGACCTTTGATGCACAGATAATATTAATGGGAGTTTGTGGTATGGTATAATTTTATGCTCCAAATAATTTATGTTCTGTGCCCTAATACAAAGTACCTTTTCATATATTATGAAAGTTCTATTACTGAAACTGTATTTGAAGTACGTTAAAAAATATAATTCTGAAATAATAGACACGATTTGCTTTGGGTAAATCATAATTATAAAATGTTTAGCTTAATACATATATATATATATAATATATATATATAATATATATATCTGTAAATCTGACTGAGTTTCATTTTTGGTGCGTCATTCTTTAAATAACCATCGATGTGCACAGAAAGAGAGAGAGAGAGAGAGAGAGAGAGAGAGAGAGAGAGAGAGAGAGAGAGAGTAGACGAAAGAAAACGGGTAGATGAGAAACTGAAGTAAATAAATTGTGTGTGTATATATATATATATATATACTCTGTTCATTCATGCAGTCATTGTAATATCCCGTAAATATTACGCGAATACCGCTCTGTCTGCCAATGTAGATGATGTTCACATATCATCATTATTTGCCAACACGGACAAAACCTCTTTTCTCTCATTATTTGCTGTTGTCATAAGTCCAAGTATTCATAGTTGCATTTTATGCTATTTTTATACAAAGGGATTTTGTGTGTAAGATTTTGTTTATATTGTAATGCATAATTCTTATAAGTGAGTTAATACTACAATGGCTGCTTAATTCTTTCTCTGTCTGTCTGTCTGTATTTCTGTCTGTTCTCTTCTGTCTCTGAATATATATATATATATGAAACTGTGTATATGTTATATATGAAGGAGTTAGTTTGTGAAATAGAAACAAAATTAAAAGTCATATTTTTTTTATAATTACAACTTCTCATTTAAAAACTAAACCTTTTACTCGTGCATGATACAACCTTTCCCCTTTACCTCTCTCTCTCTCTCTCTCTCTCTCTCTCTCTCGCTCTCGCTCTCTCTCTCTCTCTCTCTCTCTCTATCTCTATATCTCTCTTTTTTTTCAACGCTTTAAGAGAAAACATTTCAGTGTTTAAATCATGATTTTGTCTCTGCAATAGACGAGAATGTAAACGCTAAAATGTTTGCAAAAAATAGGTTACAATGAATTCTATCGTATGTAAAAGTTTAAATAAACAGTACTGTATATTCTTGCATCTGAGACCATGCATGCATGTAAAGGAACATTCCTTCTTGTTTTTGTTTTTTTGAGATTTTGGTTCTATGTTCAATTTTTTTCAGCTTAAGGGTCAATGCAGTGTCGCTGCATTTTCAATTTCAAAGAATGGATATATATATATATATATATATATATATATATATATATATATAATATATATATATATATACGAATAAACCATTTTTTATCATAAATATTTTTCATGTTACTTTCGTGAAATAATTTTCATATATATATATATATATATATATATATATATAATTCAACTGCAAAGAACACGCAGTATAAATAACGTAAAGAACGACGCTTGTATAGGAGATATTCCGCGCAAGACGAGAGAGAGAGAACGAAACAAATGAAAAAATGAGGTAACCACCCGGGAATCGAACCCGGGATCTTCCGATTGCCGGTCAGATGCGATACCATTACACCATGGGCCTCACTCTTCCAAATGCGTAATTCTTCTACATACTCGCAGAAAACCAATGCCCCAAGGGGCACTCTCGTATGCCGTAACATTATATACATTCAACTGCAAAGAACACGCAGTATAAATATTTTTCATGTTACTTTCGTGAAATAATTTTCATATATATATATATATATATATACGGACTTATACAATAACCTAAAGCCAAAGCGAAAAATCTAAAACTAGAATTAAAAATGAAAGATGACGCTTTTTTGCGGTTTTCAGAGTTGAATTTTCTATACGACAAATTTCACTTTATTTAACGCGTACTTCATAATCAAGAGACAAACTCTGTCTTCAGCGGCCAATTCATATATCCTTAAATGGGTGTTCAAAAATATATGAATGTAATTTTTTTTTACTCCTTTCTGTTAATAATTGTTAACTAAACACACTTTCAATTGTTAACTAAACACACTTTCTGGATAGTAACTAAAATATAAATAAAAAAATTAATTTATTGAAATGAGGATGTTACCTATATGATTTGGTGTTGTCTATGACTGTTTTTCTTTTAATTTATTACCCTAATTTATTTCTAACTTTTATTTATATTTTACGTATAGATAGATAGATAGACAGACAGACAGATAGATAAATAGATAGACTGAGAGATAAATAGATAGATAATGAAAATCAGAAAATGGAACATAAGTTAATATATTCATAGGCGAGCAAAACGAGCCTTCGATTCGATATTTTTAACTACACACAAAACAAAGACTTCTCGTAACCTTCCATACATAGAAATATTATCTTCTATTGTCTCAAATCCCCCCTCCCCCCCCCCCAAAAGAAGTTATATATCATTAAAAGAAGTTTTGATACCCAAAAAAAGGAAAAAAAAAAATCCCCCCCCCCCCCGAAGAAGCCATTCTCAAAAAGAAATTATAAGTTCTAAATTTAGAAAGTTTCATCTTTGAGTGTATATATATATATACAAACTTCGAAAGAGGTCTTAAAGATAATTTTTTAATATAAATATAGCGAAAACATTAACAATACGAGAAAATAAATATTTTTCCGTTGAAGTAATTATTCTGTAAGATAAACACCTGAAAAAAAGTTAATCAAAGGATGTTATCTCCTAAGTCAATTTATTTCCTTACGCGCGATGACTCATACCCTAATAAAAATAATAATTTTCAACCTACGGTCCCTGTTTTCATTAATATATTTGCCCGGGTGTGTGTGTGTGTGTGTGTGTGTGGTGTGGTTGTGTGTGTGTGTGTGTACCCTTTTGAAAATAAAAACTGTTAATTCGTACAACTTCAGGGAGATCTTACTCAAGTAAATATTTTGCTTTGGGGGTTTTTGGGGTGGGT
>JAJOZX010014005.1:50000-52500 GCA_023014485.1 Bathynomus jamesi | reverse complement strand
CATCTATACATAAATAGCTTTATAAATGACAATATTTGGCGGTCATTTGAAAATGGGTTCAAATCTATCTATATATATATATATATATATACTCTTACTACCATATACATGCTGTTATTATGAGGTATATCAATTTATTAACTTTATTTTAGATGTAATGATGTGCAAGCATATATATATATATATATATATATATATATATATATATATATTATAAGCAAACAACCACAAGGAAAAGGAAACACAAAGTCCGAGCGCTTTCGTGATATATTCACATTCCTTTTCCTTGTGGTTGTTTGCTTATTAATAAGGTCATGTGTTATTTTGTGATTCTAGTGCATATATATATATATATATATATACACCAAATAGTTTGCATTTAGTCTTTGGAAATTTCTAACGATTATTGCTGTTGTTCCATGTAAGTTATACATGCATATATGCATGTGCGTTTAATATAAGAATGAGGAATGTAAATGCATACATGATTTAAATTCTAACATCACTCGAACCTGTTTTAAACGTTGAATTTCCTCTGTGCGCATGCGAAACTCTTGCTTTGTGCTATTGATTTTCCATCCAAGTTTTTACGAAACTGTTATTTTAGCGGTGACGTAAGTTTCATTTCCTTTTTAAATATTAACTCCAAAATGTTAATTAATATTTTTCTGTTTTAGCTATTTATATTTTTAGTATTTTCTTTTTACTTACAGGTATTAATTTTCAATTTTTTAGTCATTATTTATACCAAAATCTTACACTTTTACAAGTATTCGAACAAATGTCAGAGAGACCGAGTTCAGAGAAAACGGATGAGAATCTTATTTAAAAGGGTAACTTGCCTATTTCTAAAAATGAACCCGGATTTTCCCATGTTATTTTCATAAATATATATTATTTAACTAATAATATTTATCTAAAGTAAAAACCCAGTAGGACATATTTTTTTAAAGTCATACCAACATTAATATATTACATATTTAAAATAAAAGTAGTAGAAATTGTACATAAATTGAAGCTCTAATTTAAAGGACGAAGAAAACGTCAAATTTATTTTTTTTGGGCTGTTTCAAAACCAAACTAATTTAATAATAAATAATTTTCAAGTATAAACAAATAAGAAAAAATATAGCTTTTAATCTGTTCATTATTTTAAACAATTAAGGAGTTCAACTGGTTTTTTTTGTTTTTTCCAAATGAGATTTTAAATTTGAAAAGATTTCTGATACGAACCAAAGGAAAAAATATATTTATTTTTAGTTCTGTGTCAAATGTATTTTTCATCGACAGCCTTTCTGTTCCAATATCTGCCAATAGATGGCGTCTCGATGCACTGAGTAAAAAATATAAATATATATATATATATATATATATATATATATAAGTGCAAGTATTTTTAGAATTAATAACTTTTGAACATATGTTATTATAAAGCAATTTTTGTAAAAAATTTAACAGTTTTGTATATGCAAATCAGATTATTTTCTCCTTTAAAATATATACAAATTATATTGCAAAATTGGTTTACACACACACACACACACACGTGTGTGTGTGTGTATATATATATATAGACTATATATATATATATATATATATATATATATATATATTAGACATATACTTATATGTGATATATATATGAATTTATATCAACGCTAATTATATGAAGAGAAATTTATTTTACAAAAATATATACAATTTTCAATATTTATACATCGATATATTATGCCCTAATTTGTGCTTCAGTCATATTTCTCATTAATATTTTCTTTCTTTTTTCTTTAATTTCCCATTTAAAGAAAATATTTATTCTACTTTTTGAATTAAAATATGATAATAATTACGTTATTTAAAATATGGAAATGAGATGCGAAGAATTTTTAATTATTTATAATTCCGGCCTATTAAATGTCATATAATATACGATAATTAAAAAGCGGTACACAATTAAGTGGATAAGTACACGATACATTATATTTAAAAGTAAATTACTTAATTAAGGCTGCAGAGTAATTACAAACCAATGAGTACTTATTGCGTAATCTCCATTTTTTTTTTCGTGTGTACCTTTCGTGTTAGCTATTAATATTCAGCCCCCTGTTTATGTCAGCTGAGAGAAGCTGTGTGGTGTTTATCCTTAAATTTAAATTCAAATTATTGGTGATAAATTACAAAAGGGCGTGTCTTACTCCGTTCCTGAGAAATGTCGCCAATGGCAAGAGGATTTCGTCTTTACAACCACCGCCCTTTCATCCTTGGACCAATCCTTGTTCCTCTTTTAAGGATCCAACCCCCGCCTACTCACCGTGGAACCAATCGCTTCTTTTATCTATCACTCTCGTACGATTTATTGGGCTGGCTACAAAGAGAATCATCATTTAACGTGTTGCTCTCAGTCAGAACTTTGCAATAGGAAATTTATGCAATTTCAGCTGGTTTCCAAGTGTTCCATACCGACAAGATAAGACTTAAATCTTGGATTTCGTTGCGAGTCAGA
>JAJOZX010014005.1:20000-45000 GCA_023014485.1 Bathynomus jamesi | reverse complement strand
ACAAACCTTATAGATTCGGAACTTATATATACTGAAGGGAGAAATGTTTACTTTCTCTCTAATCATAAGAGACGCTTGTTCTTTGATTTACGTAAAAAAGGGGGATTTTTTGGAGTGGGTCAGGGGGGCAGCCCTAAGGGACTTATATCTGCTGCAGCTTACTTTAATCTGAATAAATCTTCAAATCTTATGCAGATAAGTTTTTTGTATTCATGTAAACTACACTCGTCTTTGCCATGGTTATATATATATATATATAATATAATATATATAATATATATATATACAGTACTGTGCAAAAGTCAGAGACCACTGTCGATCTAATAACCTTTAGATAATCTGTCGTATGAAAATTGGTTTTGATACTAAAATACATATTAACTAGAACTTCTGTTTCATATTAACGTATAACTAAGTTATTACTTAAGTGTATAAAATTGTATAAGCTGGAGACCCTCTAGTCTGTATAAATTGGACTTGAGGGTTGATTCATTATATTACTTATAACGCATGTGTTTAAAGATCTAGCGAACTATTACTGATGGATCTGCAGTAAATGCTCCTAAGCTATTGTTATATCAATATTTACATTTAAAAGTATTGACATATTCACTTAAATTCTGAAAAACAAATTTATCCAAAACGTTTCTCATTATAATCCTAATTCATGCTGTTTTTCTTCTTCCACAGGCTTAAGAAATGACAAAAAGTACAATTTCTGATGAAATTAGATATAAAATAATACATTTGCATGGTGAGAGACTGAGTCAAAGAAAAATAAGTGAATCTACAGGCGTTTCCAAAACTGGTGTACAAAAAAACTTGGCTCGTCACAGAACAAATGGGACCCCAGCTGATCGTCCTAGATGAGGGAGGCCTTCTAAGCTTTCTCCATCTGATCTACAAGATCTAAAGATTACTTCCCTTCGAGACAGACACAACTCTAGCACTTCTCTTGCAGCGGATCTCGAAAAGACAACAGGTGTCTCAGTTGATCCTTCTACTGTACGAATGATGCTTAATTCAGTAGGTCTCAGATGTCCAATACTTGTGTTCCAAAGCACATTTTCTTCTCTTCTCTTTATTTCCATTCCTTAAAAGTGGCTTTTTTGCTGCAACACGTCTTTTAAGACCTACTGAGTTAAGTTTCCTTCATACAGTAAAGGGATCAACTGAGACACCTATTGTTTTTTCGAGATCTGCTGCAAGTGAAGTGCTGGATTTGCGTCTGTCTCGAAGGGAAGTAATCTTTAGATATTGAAGATCAGATGGAGAAAGCTTAGAAGGCCTCCCTGATCTAGGCGATTAGCTGGGGTTCCATTTAAGCTGTGACGTGCCAAGATTTTTTGTACACCAGTTTTGGAAACGCCTGTAGATTCACTTATTTTTCTTTGACTCAGTCCCTCACCATGCAAATGTATTATTTATATCTAATTTCATCAGAAATTGTACTTTTTGTCATTTCTTAAGCTTGTGGAAGAAGAAAAACAGCATGAATTAGGATTATAATGAGAAACGTTTTGGATAAATTTGTTTTGCAGAATTTAAGTGAATATGTCAATACTTTTAAATGTAAATATTGATATAACAATAGCTTAGGAGCATTTACTGCAGATCCATCAGTAATAGTTCGCTAGATCTTTAAACACATGCGTTATAAGTAATATAATGAATCAACCCTCAAGTCCAATTTATACAGACTAGAGGGTCTCCAGCTTATACAACTTCATACACTTAAGTAATAACTTAGTTATACGTTAATATGAAACAGAAGTTCTAGTTAATATGTATTTTAGTATCAAAACCAATTTTCATACGACAGATTATCTAAAGGTTATTAGATCGACAGTGGTCTCTGACTTTTGCACAGTACTGTATATATATATATATATACTCATTGCAAGAAAGTATAAAAAGAGGTAAATATTAGTTGATGGTTTCGCTTAGATATAAATAAACACGAGTCTTTTATTTCCTACAAATATAACGTTATTATAGATTTATTATAGATTATATAGAGTTATTATAGACTCTGTATAGGAATTCAATCAGTTCTTTATAACGCTTTGATTTTGACCATTCCATAGCGATAATTCTTATACAAAAAAGTGAAGTTTATACATATATATGGGATGAATTTCACAATTAAACACGTGAAATGAATGAATGATGCAAACACACAAGGAAAAAGAAAAATGATTCTAAGGCCTTTCGTGTAGTTAGGGAATGATAAGGTGTACTTCCCTGAAGAGGTGTACTTCTGAATACACGAAAAGCCTTGGAATCATTTTTATTTTTCCTTGTGGATTTGCTATATATATATATATATACACACACACACACAAGTATATTTGTATTCATAAAACATAATTTAATTTCTATTCGTTCTTTGCACAAATAATACCATAAATTTTAACCAAAATAATTATATATAATTATTGCATAAATATTATATTAGTATAAATATTATAAAAGTAAATAATTACAATTTACTTTAGACGAGAAGAATCAATAGACAGCGCAAACAACTAACAACGTTTAGATGGAAAACTTGAACAATGTCCAAAAATTTAGTTTTAATTAACCTTGAATTTTTCTTCATAAAATTTTTATTTTTTTTATTTATTTCAAATTATATAATTTAAAAAAAATTATGTTTCTGTTAATTATTATAAAACTAACGAATAAATGATACGTATATCAGTTAATTAATTTTGATATATAATATATATACATATATATTAATTTTGATATTTTGATATATATATATATATATATATATAATTCTCCCTTCAGCGTAAATAAAGCCAAGCCATGGTAACCATTTTGTTCGGAATGCCATTATATATATATAATATATTATATATATATTATATATATATATATATATATATATATTATATATATATAATATATATATATATTAAATTACCCTAAACTTCAAAGAAACATCAGTGAATGTTGCATTTTCAATTAACGTAAAAAGAAGGTGATTTGGCATACCGAGAAGGATTGAAAAATACTTGTGTTCTCAATTGAAAGGTCATTTAATTTATTTCGGCACTAATGTTCTGTCTTGGATTTTAAATTAAGTTAAGAATGCTAACGTAGATCACCAGCTGATAAATCTTGTTTAATTCTATACTATAACCCTAAAGAAATATATACAATATATATATATATATATATATTGTGTGAGTGTGTGTGTGTTATTCAAGAAAGTAGCAAATTTATGGCGAGAGGATAATAATAATAATAATAATAATAATAATAATAATAATAATAGTAATAATAGTAATAATAATAATAATAATAGAAGTAAGGTCTTGTTTTCACTAAGCTAAATATTAATTTAAAAGTGCTGAAAAATGTTGAAGAATGTTAAAATGTCAATAAAAAAATTAATTGAGGTATTTTCACCTCAGCATTTGAAGTTTAAATGATAGATTTTATTTATTGATTTATTTATTTTTTTTTTGGCAATCATTATTTTTTTTTTTAATTTTCATTTTCCGTGGGGGAGGGGGGGGAGTTCGCCTAGGAATATTTTTCTAAAAGCTATAAAAAAAATTATAATTTTAATTTTCAAAGTTTTTCTTTGAATATTTTATTCCTTTTCGGTGACAATAATAAAATATTTAAAAATAAAACTCATTCATTATACTAATTAGTAATTTTTTTATGTTTTTTAAAAATTTTATGTTTTAGGCAAACTTTTTTCTGAAACTGTTCTTCATATAATCTGTATTTTAAAATGAGATATATATATACTATATATACTGTGTGTGTATATACTGTATAATGTATATATCCCATAATTGATCCCTGATTATATATACACTCGTGTGTGTGTGTGTGTGTGTGTGTGTGTGTGTGTATATACACACACACAATAATAATTTGTGTTCCTTGTATTTCTTTACTCTACACTGTAAAATAGAGTCCATTCGACCGAATGAGGAACACTTCTGAATAAATTTTATTTTGTAATATCGATATTATTGGTTCAAAATCGGTCCAGAAAGGGAAACATAATACATTTCTTTTGCATATAAAAATGTTTCAATTTTGAAGAAATTTATACTCAATAAATATACATAAATACTGTCTATAGCCATACAGTAGATTATATACCAATATAATATATTAATATTATAATACTAATTATATATTAATTTATAATTAGTATATAATTAATATTATTAATTATATATTAATAATAACGTTTGTTGTATTTTATTGGCTATATATATATATATATATATATGTGTGTGTGTGTGTGTGTGTGTGTGTAAATTATTACACTTATTCCTTGGTATTTTGTATACTATCCAGATGAAGATATGAAAAAAATAAAACTCGCATTACATAGTACAGTGTGTGTATATATATATATATTATATATATATATATATATATATATATATATATATATATATATTTAAATAACTTCATATATACAATTATTTGCATTATATTCGCGGACCAACCAACTAATCTTCAATGATTTTATGCTTGCATGAGTTAGATAGCCTTATTAATAAGGATCCAGATAGGTCTGCTAGACAACCTCGTCACGAAGATGATGTCAGCTCGCATTTTAGTCCTTACAGTACAAAAACTTGGACTCTTCTCCTAATTTGCATAGTAATTTTTACTATTTCATCGTTTACGTCACACGCCTTATAAGTGTAACCTGTTTCGGGAGATCCTTTAGAAATTTTACTTAATTTACATTAACGTATTCAAATTTTTTTATTTTCATATACATATTTCTTACGTATTTATCATACGTTTTATCGCTAACGTCATCGTGTACGTAATAATAATGATAGTGAAAAATCCTGCTTAAAATACGGAATGACAATTTACATTTAAATTATAAAATTAAAAAAAAAAATTCTTAAAACCGCGCACACACACCAACTAATTGGGAATGTTGGACTCACCTAGGCAAAGCGATTTCACCTTTTGATTAAGAAATAGAGAATTGCTTAATAAGTACTTGGAGAATATTTTGGTTATAAAGAGAGAGAGAGAGAGAGAGAGAGAGAGAGAGAGAGAGAGAGAGAGAGAGAGAGAGAGCAAGTTCATGTTCATTGATAATATCGATTTCTCGCATGAATTCGTGTATACATCGATTCGTGCACAAAACGTTTTTACCCATTTTGTTGAGCAGATTCTGCATGCAGCTTTCACTTACCTTACACGAAGTGCCTTCTAACTACATAATATACACGTGTATACATACACACACACACACACACATATATATACACACACACACTGCTTTTTAGCAAGCATATTTGGCGAAACATCTTTTGTAATTAGAAACACTATTTAATATACTGTAATTTGCTATGGGTTATACTCCCTCTTTGAACCAAAGAAGATCTAGCTGGTAATGAGTATTAAAAAAAAAGAAGAAGATGAATAAATATCCTTCTGAACTTCACATTTGAAGGTCTCATTGGCGGAATTTGGAGTAGTTGCCAAAGTCATGCAGTGTTACCATCGGTTGAGTACTGATTACATACCATACATTTAATATAATTGTCCACCTAAGAGTTAGTTACAATTTTAGTTTGTATAGGAAAATATTGCATATTACGTACGTACAGTTCCGGAAAGAAGTTCGACTAGGAAAATAATTTTTTTTTATAAAGCATAAAAAATTACTAATTTCTAATAATCTGGTTTTCTTTGCCTCTTTTATTCTTTAGGATGACAGTAATAAAAAAACAAAAACTAAATCCAGTCTTCACTAATTAGTAATTTTTTAATGTTTTTAAGAAATTCGATGTTTCTTAGTTGGACTTTTTTTTAAACTGTACGTATAAAAAAATATTTAAGTTTAAAAACAAATAAATAAGATAAACCCTTCAATTTAAGTGGTTTTCGTTAGTGCCAAATGTCATTTCTGGCTATCCTCATTTAAATAAATGAATTCATTATATATATATATATATATACATATATATATATATATATATATATATAATATATATATATAATATATATATATATATATATATATATATATATATATTATATATATATATATCTATATATATATATGGAGAATAATCTCTAAAATTTAATTTATTAGTTATAATATAAAGGCGATATAATCGTTCCGTGTCATATATAAAAACATTTTAAGAAATTTTGTTTGTATGATTTTGTGCATTGTATACTTGCATACTTGTATCAGATTAATGTTGCAACCCAGACAAATGAATATTGCTAATCAGTAACTGGAAAATTCAACAACAGATCACTGAATAATAATAATAATAATAATAATAATAATAATAATAATAATAATAATAATAGAGTTAAACCTTTTACTTCTTGTACAGAGAAATAAAATACACTTTACAGACAACTATAAAAATTTCCAAATTAACATAAATAACATTTAACGTTGTTAGCATTTTTGCCGCATATAAATTCGCAGATACTCCTACAATATAATAGATATTTTCTTCCTACAGATAGCTAAAGAAATACTTTATTTATATATATTCTTAATAATAATAAATACAATGAGAGAGAAATTTATTAAGTATGGAGGGGAACTCGTTCCAAATTAAAACTCATATTTAGGGCGGGGGAGGGAATTATTTCAGTTTTTCGGAAATAAAATCTAAATTTCTGTAAATTTCGTGTTTTACGTGTTCAATTTTTTTTTTATTATTATTATATTAGGCAAGAAAGTAAGCAACAATGTCTTTTCCCATTTATGGAATTACGCATGAATTCATCTAATTTCAGTATCTATATATATATATATATATATATATATATATATATATATAAAATGATTTTGGGGACATCCAACCCTTTATATATATATATATATATATATATATATATATATATATATATATATATATATATATATATATATATGAATTGAACTCAGAATGATCCCTGAGGCTTTTTTATGATACACACAGACCGTGCATGGAACAAGGAACTCTTCTGGGAAAATTAAATCCACTATAGTCTGAATAAGTAATGGTAAATGACAAACACTATAGTTTTTTCTTTTTCATGATGTTAGCCCGACGTGGGCAACGGGTCACTCGCAAAGAGGTCCCAAAAATATAGCTTCCTTCACCAGCTATCTGCAAAGCAGATAGGATCCAGCTTTCGGACAGGATCTAGGGGTCCCAAAGTCCCGTCCCAAAGCTGGATCCTATTTGCTTTGCAGATAGCTGGTGAGGGAAGTTGTATTTTTGGGGTCTTTTTGCGAGTGACCCGTTGCCCACGTCGGGTTAACATCATGAAAAAGAAAAATCTATAGTGTTTGTCATTTACCACTACTTATTCGGACTATAGTGCATTTAATTTTCCCAGAAGAGTTCCTTGTTCCATGCACGGTCTATGTGTATATATATATATATATATATATATATATATATATATATATATATATATATATATATATATGTGTGTGGTGTGTGTGTGTGTGTGTGTGTGTGTATAGACTATATATATATATATATATATATATATATATATATATATATATATATTATATATATATATATATATGTGTGTGTGTGTGTGTGTGTGTATATATAGACTATATATATATATATATATATATATATATATATATACTGTATGTCTTTGGGTTTTTTCTGTATTTGTGTCAGTCTTAAAATGCGCGAAATTTCTATAATTTTGTGATATTTGCACTTTAGTCAGTATTAAGGGAGGTCGATCCCCAACGCAAGAATATCAAGACTTATTTGCGGATACGTTAAGGTATAATATTTAGACAGAAGAACTGACTTGGGTAAAACAGCTTTACTGCAAAAATTTACTGCACAAACCCTTCCAAATTGTGTGCATAATTCATAAATGTATTCTGTAAACTTAAAACTATCTTGAATTTAAGACCCAAATATTTAAAAGAGTGCACATTATAATAGTACATAGATTGTCTAAAGAAATATGCAACGGTACATTTGATTGTGTTGAACGAAATACCATTACCTTAGTTTTTACCTTTAATAATAATAATAATGACAATAATAATAATAATAATAATAATAATAATAATAATAATAATAATAATTAACTTATTCCTTACACTCCATCGATATACAGAAGCCAATTGATAATTTACTAATGAGACTACATTAACAAGTTTGTGACCAGTGAAAAATTTAACAAAATCGTCAGAATACAAAAAAATATTAATAGTAGGATTAACATTAACGTCATTTATATAAATGAAAAAAAGAAAAGGAACCATTGCCGAACCTTGAGGTACACCTACTTTTAAGCCTAGAAGATCCTAATAAATTTTTTTGTAGCACACTCTTTCTTGACGAGTTTCGAGGTGGGTTTTTTTTTAAAATAGTCTTGTGAAATTCTTCGTACGCCATATCTTCACTACTTGTGTAATAATAATAATAATCATAATAATAATAATAATAATACTTAATTACAACCTTTAGTACAAATCCTACATATATGTGAAAGAAAGAATATCTCAAAGCTTTATTGTCAAAATTTTAAAATTCAATATCCAAAATCTTTGTTTAGAAAAGAATACAAGTGACGGAGTTTAACAAATTTTAGATATTTGAGATGTCATTAATATATTCACAGTATTCTCATCTGACTATGCCCCTGGAAGCAGAGAGGCTTTTTAGGTAAAATTAATGGTATTTAGTTTATTTATTACATAAAGAAAAGTGAAAGTGACAAGTGATAGTAGGCTAATAATTATATTTAAAAAAAAAATAAATAAATAAAAAAAAAAATAATATAATAATAATAATAATAATAATAATAAATACAATATAAAGCTTACAAAATGTTATATTAAATGATTAACTTAACTTAAATTAAATGTTAAATTAAATGATTTATTATATTATTATTTATTTTTTTTATTAAGAATCATTCAGTTCCTATTAAAAACTGAATGATTCTTAATAAAAAAAAAAAAAATGAATAAATTACAAAATGAAAAGTGTTTAATAAAATTAACATATTTTAAATAGTTGATTATAAAATGGAACCTTCGTTCCTATAGTGAAAATGGCAGTAGTGAACTTATACATCAGTAGGAACTAATGAAGTGCTTTTATAGTGATTTGCAAAGTGCATTTAGTGATGAAGCCTGCCTGATATGCATGCGAATTGCATTCCATACATCTGCTCCTTCGAAAGAGAATGCATTTCATGCAGTTTCTATTGTATAGTTAGGTTTGTACATAAAATGGCTCGGCAGCCTGGTTTTATAACGATAGTGTATTTAATGGGGTTTGATTGCTCTTTGAATGGGTGATGTATGTTGATTTTATTGATAAGTTTGAATATATTGACAGAAATACTGAATGTAGTTATTTAATTTTAAAATTTTTAGCTTTTTGAACATTGGTGAAGTGTGATTTTGTCTGTTGTCATTATTCGAGAGAGTTCGCAGACATTTTGTATGAATTGCTTTCAAAGGATGTTTTATACAGGTTGTAACAAAAGTCCATTCTCATAGGGAAATATGATATAAGAGAATTGAACGAGAAATTAGTTTTAACTCTACATTACAAACAATACAATCAAGTTACCAATTAATCCAGTACATGCTCAAATTGCATTCCATAGCACCATTCACACATTTCTACTCGTCATTGATACATTTCTACTCATTTTACTCGTTCAATTCTGTTATATCTTATTTCCCTATGAGAACGGACTTTTGTTACACCCTATATATTTCTATGAGCTACCCCACGTTGTAATACATTATAATAAATGTGGATGCATAAAGGAATAATATAGGGCTTCAGTTTAAATAATATGAAGAGAAATCTTAATATTTTGGATTTGATATGTTTTAATGACTTTTGGAACTTAGTTTTTCGTCCAAATTTTCGCCAAATACTTTAACCTCATTCACCCTTGCAAGAGTAGCATTCCCAATTTTTATTTGACAGTTTGTATTTATATGTTTTGTGGTAATAATGATATGAGTTCGAAAATTATAGAATTATAAAAACTTAAAATTCAAAATTTAATTTTTTTAATTTAATTTTTAATTTTTAATTTTTATAATTTTATAATTTTCAGATTTATAATTTTTAATTTTATAATCTTATAATTTTGCTATTCTCACAGTCCTTGAAATTCTATAACTGTTAATTTTAAGATTTTATAATGATATTAATTTAAGTTTAATTTAATTTTTAATTTTAAGTTTTAATTTAATTTTTAATTTTAAGTTTTAATTTAGTTTTTAATTTTAAGTTTCAATTTAGTTTTTAATTTTAAGTTTTAATTTAATTTTTAATTTTAAGTTTTAATTTAATTTTTAATTTTAAGTTTTAATTTAATTTTTAATTTTAAGTTTTAATTTAGTTTTTAATTTTAAGTTTCAATTTAGTTTTTAATTTTAAGTTTTAATTTAATTTTTAATTTTAAGTTTCAATTTAATTTTTAATTTTAAGTTTTTTATAATTCCTTGACTTTCTAACTTTCGATTCTGCAGTCTCACTGTAGATATATATAATATCAGGTTCTTATATACGTTCTTGCTTTACTGCAACCGCTTTTACTGCAAACGCTTTTTATTTTATTTTATTATATTTTATATATATATATATATATATATATTTTTTTTTTTCTATACTCTTATATGCGTATGTGTGTTTATATATATATATATATATATATTATATATATATGGTTGTTGTTTTTTATTTCTATTGTCGTATTGCCCTAATTACGTACTCAATTCCGACTATATCTCAGTAGAAAATTTCTTAAACAAGAAATACAACAATGGCAACCTGTCTTTCCTAAACTTAAACATTCGCAGTCTCCCACGCCACGTCGAAGAATTGACAGCTAACCTAAAATTATTACAACACAAATTCATGTGCCTGGTTAAAAAATTTATAAGACCTTCTTTAACCTTCCAGGGTACACATTCTACACAAGCTACTGTGTATGTAGGGCTAACAATAGGGGAGAAGATGTAAGTATATTTGTAGACTCAAACTACAAGAGTAAAAGTATCGAAGAACTGACAAGCATAAACAATACCTCAGAAACATTCGCAATTGAAATGTTGATTTATAACACCAAGTATTCAATTTTAGGCATTTACCGACCACTAACTGGTAACGTCCCAAATTTTATTACAAATATCGACAAAATTCTAATTTCCACTCATACCGGTAACAGTTGTGTTATTGCAGGAGCTTCAAATATTGATCTCACAAAAGAACGTTCTAATAATAACGTATGCTTCCTTCACAACATCATGAATGCAAGTGGTTTTAAATTAGCTATTACAAAGCTAATTAAACTTCACAGTGACATTAAAAATTCGACTCAGCTAGATAAGACCAGGTGCGGTCCCCGCTTGACTGCACCTCGGGTATAATTATATTAAATATCACAGCTCACTTACCTACCACACACCATGTTAATCACCCATTTCTTAGCAAACGAAACTATAAAAGTTAACTATAAATCTTACAGCTATAATAACACATTAAAGTTCCTGAGAGAAATAACAGCTTTTAACTTGACTAGATATAACCGAAATTAACCATGACATTTGAACAAAATTTCAAGCCTTCTCAGACACACCAATACGATATTCAACATAAACTTTCCCTTTAAATCAAAAGTAATATCTAAAACTAAATACAACACACCAGCACTCATTGTGAGTATTAATACTCTCTTTAAATTATGGAAAACTGTTATTATTACCGAAGAGACACAAAAATTACTGTAACAGACTTAACGCAATCATGCAAAACTAGATTATTTGTGTTCAAAAACTTATGAACAAAAATTTCATCCCAAAAGGCTATGGAACACTCTGAAAGAGTTAATTAACACAAAGAAAGTTAAAATAGATCCCTTGTCCTCGAGGCACACAAGGCGGAAATTCTTACAGTAACCCCAAAGACAGCTAATTTATTAAACAAGTTCTTTGTAAATATCGGCTCCAATACTGGAGCCTCGATCCCAATTACAGACATTCACTACCGACAATATATGCCAGAACCAAATCCAAACTCATTTTTCTTTGATCCAATCCTACCATACGATATCTCTCGAGCAATAAAACGTCTAAAAATTAAAGATTATGACATCACTATGATGTCGGTAAAAATATACAAATTAGTATCGGATGAAACTGCAATACGACTCCGTAAACTAATGAGTGAATTAATAACACTAGATATATTCCCTGACGGTCTAAAGGAAACCAGAGTATGCCCTGAATTTAAGTCAGGAAACCCAAACACCCCTTCCAATTAATTAATTATCGCTTCATTCCTGTATTGCCAACCTTAAGTAAAGTATTTGAAAAGATCGTGTACAATAACTTACTAAATTCTTAATCAGATACGATAGTTTTAACTAAAACACAATTTGGGTTTAGAGGTGGACGGTGGACGTACAACGGTAAGATGCCATAAACATACTATTAGAAAATGTGTATCAGAACTTAGACAGCAAAACACTCACTGCTTTGATCATCCTCGACTTGTCAAAAGCATTTGATACACTTTCGCATGAAATCTAATGAATAAACCTCGCATATATGGAATAAGATGAAATCAGATTAAAAGATAATTTATCCAACAAGGCAATGCTAACTAATAGCGTCCCACAAGGAGCTATTCTAGGCCCATTACTATTTCTAATTAACGTCAACGACTTTCATCTCTCAACCACATTAAATTGCGTACAATACTCAGATGATGCCACACTTACTCTTCCCATGATAACGCAGACTTTCTGATTAATGAAACAAACAGGCAATTAGAAAATGTGTATAAATGGATGTGCGTTTAATAAACTTCTATTGAACCTGACAAAATCATCTTATATGAATATTACCATAAAATATATTAACACAAACTGTCATACAAAAATTGGGAATATTACTCTTGCAATGGTAAATGAGGTTAAAGTACTCGGCACTAATTTAGACGAAAAATTAAATTTCAAAAGTCATGTACAACATATCCAAAATATCAAGATTTCGCTTCATATTATCATATTTAAACTGAAAAAGATCCTTCCTCAAAACGCACTCCTTACCCTATATTATTCCTTCATCCATCCACATTTATTATATTGCATTACAACACGGGGTAACTCAAAGAAATATATAAAACATCCTTTGGAAGTAATTCATAAAAAGTGTCTGCGAACTCTCTCGAATAATGACAACATTCAAAATCACACTTCCCCAATGTTTTAAGAGCTAAATATTTTAAAATTAAATAACTTATACAGATTCAGTGTTGTTGTCAATATGTTCAAAGTTATCAATAAAAATCAACATACATCACCCATTTAAAGAGCAATCAACCTCCATTAAATATACCGTCGTCATAACACCAGGCTGCCCACGGATTTTATACGCAAACTTAACTATACAATAGAAACTGCAGAAAATACACACTCTCTTTCGAAGAAGCAGCTATATGGAATGCAATTCCCATGCATATCAGGCAGGCTTTATCACTAAATGCATTTCGCGAGTCACTAAAAAAAGCACTTCATTAGCTCCTACTAATGTATAAGTTCACTACTGCCATTTTTACCATAGTAATGAAGTTCTCATTTCGTAATCAACTATTTAAAATATGCTAATTTCATTTAACACCTTTAATTTGGTAATCTATTCTTTTTTTATATTTTTTATTAAACATCATTTAGTTTCTACTAAATATACAATACTGTAAATCATTTAATTTAAAATTATATAACATTTTGTGAACATTATATTGTTTTTATTATTTTTATTATTATTATTATTATTGCTATTATTATTATTATTATTATTGCTATTATTATTATTATTATTATTATTATTATTTTATGTTATCACTGTTACTATCACTTTCACTATTTTTGTGTAATAAATAAACTAAATGCCATTAATTTTGCCTAAAAAGCCTCCATGCTTCCAAGGACATATTCAGATGAGCGTACTGTGAATATATTAATATCATAATTAATGTCTAAAAAAAATTTTAATTTTGTCACTTGTATTCTTTTCTAAATACTTTTTTTTTTAATTTTGAATAAAATTAGTATGTCAGGTTTAATAAAAGTTTATTAGCACACATCCATTTATAAACATTTTCGGCCTGTTCGTTTTATTAATCAGAAAGTCTGCGTTATGATGGGAAGAATAAGTGTAGTATCATCTGCGTATTGTACGCAATTTAATGTGGTTCAGAGATGAAAATCGTTGACGTGAATTAGAAACAGTAATGGGTCAAGAATAGATCCTTGTGGGACTCCACTAGTTAGCACTGCCTTGTCGGATAAATTATCTTTTAATCTAATGTACTGATGACGATTTGACTGATATGATTTGAACCAATCGAGGATACTTCATCTTATTCCATATATGTGAAATTTATTCAATAAGATTTCATGCGAAAGTTTATCAAATGCTTTTGACAAGTCGAGGAAGATCAAGGCAGTGCGTTTTTTGCTGTTTAAGTTCCGATACACATTTTCTAGTAGTATGTTTATGGCATCTTCTGTTGTATGTCTGCCTCAAAACCCGAGCTGTATTTTAGTTAAAATATCGGGATCACCTGAAGATCAGGGTCCCCAGCCTCAATTACCAAATGATATCTTCGTTAAAACTAACGAAAATATCACGACTTAACCTAACCAATCGCATAGGGCGTACAGTTGACCTAACGGGCATTCATTTTAATTTATTATTATATTTGGGACTGTAAAGCAAAAAACAAGAATACATGGGAGCCCTGATCTTCAGGTGATCCAAATATCGTATTTGATTAAGAATTTAGTAAGTTTATTGTACGCGATTTTTTCAAATATTGTACTTGAAGTTGACAATACGGAAATGGAGCGATGATTGGATGGGGTTTTTCGGTCTCCTGACTTAAACATTACATATACGAAGGAATGTTTGTGTATAAACATGTCCTGGCTTTTGAGATTTGCGACAAGTCCAGAGCTAACAAAAATATTTACGATAAACTACTGTATTGTATTATTACGAAAATATTTACTTTCAGAAAAATATTTAACTTTTGTATTTTCAGAAAGTGACCGAGTTCAAGGTCATTTTTTTATGATTAACTAAGTAACAAAGTTATAATTTATGTTTAAAAGTTCATACGAATACGGAGGTTATATAAAAGGATTAGTTTAAATCTAGGTTAATTAAAGCACAGGTTAGGTTAAGTAAGGAGGAAAACAAATTGCAGTTGCGTAATTGTTATTCTCTCTTCAGAAAAGGGTTTGCCCAGAAAAGTGTACTCAGACACCGTAAATTCCAATACAAAATGTTGTTCCAGTTGTGAGACTCACTGAACAAAGCTTAAACGTTAAATAATTTTGGACTGAGGTGAGGAGTAGGGTGGATCGATTTTACATTTTTTTCGATTTCCATATTCTAATAGAGACAAACACTTGCGCATGCATGAAAAAATAGCCTCTGCAAAATCTTAGCTTAATAGGTAATCATCTTCTGCCCCCGGCAGAGCGATGAAAATCATATTTTAGTAGTCAAAAACGTATTTTTAAACCCTAGCCTAGAGTCATAAAATTTTGCGTGTGTGTTATTTCATGCCTAAGCAACGATATAAATGCTATGGGAAATATATAAATGCATTATTTAAGACAAAGAGCCGATTTGAAAATATGTATAATATACATATTTTCAGATCGGCTCTTTGTCTTAAATAATGCATTTATATATTTCCCATAGCATTTATATCGTTGCTTAGGCATGAAATAACACACACGCAAAATTTTATGACTCTAGGCTAGGGTTTAAAAATACGTTTTTGACTACTACAATATGATTTTCATCGCTCTGCCGGGGGCAGAAGATGATTACCTATTAAGCTAAGATTTTGCAGAGGCTATTTTCTCATGCATGCGCAAGTTTTTGTCTCTATTAGAATATGGAAATCGAAAACAATGTAAAATCGATCCACCCTAGTGAGGAGTCTCAGTTGCTAATTAATGAAGTGTCTCAATTTCTAAATTTATTTTGATGAAAATAACACGAAAAAATAAAGGAACTCACATTGAGAAATCATAACTCTGAGACTGACTCACAATTCAAGTGCTTCTATAAACAGGAGGGGCTCAGCATTTTAGTTTTCTAAAACCTCTTTAACTCATCTTACCCAAACCTAACCTAACGTGACTTAATCCATCCAAACCTGACTTAATCTAACTAAACCTGACCTAACCTAACCTAATAAGCTTTACCTTTTTCATCCCTGTGTAATACACTATTGTATAATTTTTAACGCAACTTGTGCATTTCTGAATTTATTAATTATGGAAATTTACCTTAAATTGATTCAGTTTCTGGTAACACACACACATATATATATATATAGAGTTTAATTAATTATTGTTGAGTTTTATATATTAATTAATAGTTAACTAACTGAAACTATTTTACTTTTATCCAACAAAAGCTTTCTCAAATTAAAAACCGACGTACTTGCAATGTAAAAAACTACATTCACATTCTACAACTTCTACTAGTAGTAATAATAATAATAATTATTATAATAATAATAATAAAATAATAACAATAATAATAATAGTGCTCCGAATTCAAAACATGTGTACAGTCAGTTGAAAGAGTACTGTTGTATAATTCCCGGTTTCTTACCAATATTTATCAGTAAACAACATGGAAAAAACAACACTCGAGACTCGAATTAAACATGAATAATAATTTAAGAAGACAGTTAACCCTCTAACGCCGACTGGGTCGAATACGTACCGTTTTAAATACACGCATTTAGACTTAACCCTACAAAAATCTTCGGCGTTAACAGGTTAAGAAGGAATAAAGAAACAGCGAAACAGATGTACGATTAGTAACCATTGAGAATTAATTATAATGAGTGTTATTTCCCCAAAATGTCTTTGGGAAGTTTCGTTTTTAAAGTTCCTAAATTATTCCAAGCATTTACGATAAATGCCCAATTTAAAGGGACGGATCTGCTTGCTCGCATGCACGACATTTTAAGTGTGAAGTTAAAATATATTGTTTGCGAATCAATAATAATAGTTATTGCAAATTAGATTCCATGAATGGTTTGTAAGCCATTTGGACTGATTTGCCTTATCATCAAAGGAGCTTCCTAATAAATTTTTTTATGAATGTGCACAAGAATAGCCATTAACCTTGCGTATATGTGTGTATGTACGAGTATGTATGTGTACGTTATTTCGTTCGAGTCACTTAACTGGGGGATATGACTAAATGACGATACTCATGGTTGCTTTCAGTAATTCATATAATTATGACGATTCTTTGAGGTATATATTTAAAGAATAAATTATATATTAAACGATTAAGTACTTTCTTATGTTACTCTGTAAAAAAATATAATTTAATTTTATATTTTTAAAGTATAGTAACTTGGCAAAATACTTAGTCTTTAATTATATAATGTATACCTCAAAAAATTATCTTATATATTATATATTGTGTGTGTGTGTGTGTTTGTATATATTATATATATATATATATATATATATTATATATAATATTATATATATAATATATTATATAATATATATATACAGGGTGGGCCGTAAGTTTCCATACATAGGAAAAATTAAACGTTTGTTTTTATGTTTCAGATACCCTAAGAATATGCGTTTGACATAAGATCTTGTTTACTGATGAAGCAAATTTTTACGTCAATGGAGAGGTTAATCGGCAAAACATACGTTATTGGAGTAATGCTAACCCTAACTGGCTGAGTCCGACGAAGATGCAAGGTGCCGGTAAAGTGATGGTGTGGGCCGGGATATGGGGTGACAGAATTATTGGACAATTTTTATCAGTGGAAATCTTAATGCCGAAAGGTATCTTAACATGTTGCAAGAAGAGATTTTCCCATCCCTGCTAAACGAGGAAGGTAACTTCCCAGTTTACTTCCAGCAAGATGGAGCTCCACCTCATTATGGTCTTCACGTGCGTCGGTATTTGGATCAGCAGTTTCCGGATGCTTGGATTGGTCGGCGTGGTCCTGTGGAGTGGCCTCCCAGATCCCCAGATCTCACCCCCCTTGATTTCTATCTTTGGGGGCACTTGAAGGCCATGGTGTATCAGGAAAAGATACGAGACTAAATCATCTAAAGGAACGTATCACCAACGCCATTACAAGCATAACGTCAACTGTGCTAATGCGTGTTCATCAACAGTGGGAACACGTATTGAAATGTGTTTTCAAAACAATGGCAACCATGTAGAGCATATTATATAATAAAAATGGTTGTCCATAACAAAAATGTTTATTTTTCCTATGTATGGAAACTTACGGCCCACCCTGTATATATATATATATATATATATAAACGGTAAGCTAAATCAAACCATAATAAAAGAGAAATAAAAATAAAACACGTACTGAAAGAAACAAGTAATAATAAAAACTATCCACAGCTAAGACCACAAAAAGAAAAAAAAGGAAATAAAAAAAAGTACACGTAATGAAAATACCGACATATGTGTATATAGTAATAATGATAATGCTGATAATGATAATGAGAATGATAATATTTATTGGCAGGAGACAGATCCCATAAAAAATGGTACACTATCTATTAAGGTATAATCAACAATACAATTACTTGAAAAATAAATTTAAAGGCAAAATTGGACTACGATGATAAAGAAATAACGATGATATACGTAATGAAACGAGACATAATAAGTAATAAGAGAACACAGTATTCAATAGAATGAGATAAAGTTTTGTTTGTGCTCTTAGATGGAAAACTAACTAACGGAAAATGATATCGAACATATGGGAAATAAATTGGTGGAATTCAATAATAAATTGCCTTAATTAAAATACGGTACAGTATTATAAAACATAATTCTGTATATTGCGTCAGTGTACCTTTGTTCTTTCATTATCCTTACTAGCAAAAAAAAAGTCGCACTACGGGCGGAATATTTATGTTAGTTCCTGAGAAAGGCTGTTATTACCCTTCGAGTAATATATATTTACTGTCCAGACATATTACTACTATACGTGTTGGTATTACATAATCCAGAATATTGTTTAGGAAACATATGTTTTATTCTGACAAAGAGGAATGTGACGTGAATGTAAAATTTCCCAATAGCCTACTTTGTATCCATTTTGTTGCGGACAAAAATGTATATTGTCATTAACAATGACAATATTTTAAAGCAATTTGGGTTTTTTTAATTCTACACAATAGTTGTGAAAGACTACACTGTTGGTAAAAGTCTTCTCTCCTTCACGCATCCGGTTTTCGAGAGAATTCTTAAATTTTCTGATTTTTCCACTCGATTCGTGGAAACGTAAAGTTGATCATACGAGAAGAAAGCAATAAAATGTAATGAAAATTATTTTAAGAAAATTTTAAACGAGTTAGTTAGAGTTTAACATTTAAAATTAGCTCACGAATTAGTTAAATTTTAAATGCAGCTTCACAGATTTTACTTGAAGTTCACGAAGCAGTTAAATTTCAAGTACAATTTGTCACTCTTTTTTTTTTTTACCTATCATGGCTTCCGATGCGTAGCTAAATATTTTGATGGCTACATTCTTTTCTAAATTTATTGACCAACTTGATTTTCTTCATTCCACGAAAGTGTATGAAACTCCGTAGAAGCGTGTTGGGACTCGGTTTACTTGTAGATTTTAATGATAAGGAAGGCCACCAATAAATAGTTCTATAAAATTTTATATTTTTTCTAATAGCCAGAAAAGCAGATCAACAAATTCACGAAAGAAAGCAACCATCAAAATTTTGAGTTTCACATCCCAAGACCATTGCCCCAAAATCTTGAAATTTAAGTGCTTCGTGTTTTAGCATATAAATTTTTTTGGGGGGATAAACTGGAATAAATTGTTTCGGGGGGAACATCTGAAAAAAAAGGTCCTAAAAAATACTCCATGGATCCCAGAGGGTGGTGTCACCAAATTTCATAAAAATCAATCCAGCCGTTTGGACCTGAAAAGGAGACGGACAGACGGACAGACGGACAGACGGACAGACGATGAATTATGGAATGATAATGATGGTGATGAATGATTTACTGATCCCACAAATATAACAAATCATAAAAAGCTCAAAAGACTATCCACATCCGTATTTAATTTATTGCAATTTTCGTTAGTTTGTGTTGTTGTTGTTGTTGGTTAGCCGATCAGCCCACCCTGATCGAGCAAGCCGGCGGCACGCAGGTAACCGATCGCCCTCTCCGGAGTGGACCAGAGGTTCAGCGCACTAGTGATGTTGTGTTGTGTTCTATGATGTGCTAGAGCGGTACAGTCTGTCATAATGTGTTCAATTGTTTGTGGTGTGTCCTGGCACAGGTGGCAGGTGTCGTCTGTGGAGTTGTCTAGTCTGTGTTTATATGTCTGTAAGTTGGGGTGATATCCACATCGGAATCGTGCTAAGTTAACTCGATGCGATCTGCTCAGACTGGTCTCTGACCTGTCAATGGGTGGCGGCTTCGCACCTAGGACCGTATTCGGACCAAGTCGTGTCAGTGCTTTGTGGGTTAGGTGTGTGTGTATGTGTTTTCTGTACTGTGTGATGTCTGTGGGGCGTGGTATGGAATGGAGTATTTGGTTATAATGTCTCTCTGGTGTTACCTTAATGGTGCGAGGTGTTGGTGCATGATTGTACATGTAGTGGCAAGGGTGTTGTGAGTTAGTTGTCGCTGCTGCCATGAATTGTGTTCCCCTCATGTCTAAATTTTCCCTAACTTTCAGTATTTTTGTTTCTGTGTGCAGGTGTTCAATTAGTGTTGTTTGAGTACATCCTGTAATGTTACGAAGTGCGTTGTTTTGTATTGTCTGTAAGGTGTTTATGTGTGTGTTTGAGATAATAGGTGCCCAGCATGGACTAGCATAGTCCATAACTGAGCGAATATATTGTTTGTATATGAGTGATGTTGTTTCGTGCTGGTGTCCAAAGTTTGTGCCTGTTAGTACCCTAAGCGTGTTAAGTCTTGACGTACATTTGTTTTTAATGTCCTGAATGTGGTTTGCAAAAGATAATGATGTGTTGTATGTGATCCCAAGTATTTTGGTCCTGTGAGTGTGGGTAATGTTGGTGTTGTTTAGTGTAATCTGTGGAGTTATCTTGTGTTCTTTTGTGTTGCTTGTTAGCAAGGTGAGGGTTGATTTTGTGGGCGCTACTTTGAGTCTATTGTGTGTGAGCCAATCTTGTATACTGTTTATGTATTTTTGTAGGTTATTTGTAGCGATGTCGATGTTGTTGTGGGTGGATGTTAGAGTGATGTCATCTGCATATGATGATAAGGTAAGCTTGTTATCTATGGGTGTTGGAATGTCATGCATGTATAAGTTGAAGAGTGTTGGTGAGAGAACAGAGTCTTGAGGGACCCCGTTCGGAAAAAGCTTGTTTTTGGATGACTTGCCATTAAATGTGACATGTGAGTATCTTCCTGAAAGAGAGTTGCTCACCTACCTTTTGGTTTTATTGTGCATATTTGTGTTCAATATTTTGTTTACGAGAGGGAAGCGTGGGATAGCATCAAATGCTTTACTAATGTCTATTGTTGCTAATAGTGTACGTTGAGCTGGTTGTCTGGAGTTGATGCCATCCATGATGGTGCTGCGTGAGGTTAGTGAGTAATGTCGTGGTTGAATGGCGAGGTCTGAATCCATGTTGAGTAGGCGATAGTGGTATGTGTGGGTTGGTGATTTGTAAGATTATTCTTTCTGTTACTTTGGAAGGTGTGCATAGTAAAGTAATGGGTCTATAGGAAGCTGGTTCTGTTGGATTTTTGTTTAGTTTGAGTAGTGTAATAACTTTACCTTGTTTACATATGTCAGGAATAATACAATGTTGGTATGAATATGTGCTGATGTTTGTGAGAGCTAGTATGCCCTTTCGGCCCAAGTGTTTAGGGTGTATGTTAGATATGTTGTCTGGTCCAGTAGCCTTCGAATTCTTAATGTTTTCGATGATCATGGTGGTCTGGTCTGTATTGAAGGGTGTAATGATCGTGTCGAGTCTGTAGATTTTCTCGTGTCTGGCTGTTTGTCTGTCTGCGTATTTCTGGTTGTTATCTCTGTTTAAGTGACTTATCTTTGCGTAGTGATTAACTACAATCTGTTAGTTTGTGTTGCAGACAGCTGCAGTTATGATCAATCCTGGGTGCTTATATACATATCTATCTATCTATCTATCTACACATATATACAGTGTGTGTGTGTGTGTGTATATATATATATTATATACACTGTATATCAAAATTTCACTGAAGGCATAAATGATGTATGTAATCACTATCCAAAATATATTTAGTCTTAATTATGACTTGCCATTTCTGTGAGAGCAATAAATAAATACATGTTCTAAATAAATTAATAAGTGAGTAAGACAGAACGGACAACTATAGTCAAAAAAGTTTTCAGCAGATGGTTTTTTTTTTTTTTTTTTACACATTTATATTAACTTCAGTTTATGACGCATCGTTATTTGACAGGTGTCTTGAACCGTTAAAACGACACACACATACACACACACACACATACACACACACACATGTGTGTATATATATATATATATATAAAACAATATTATAAAAATGTGTGGTGTTTTCTGATACCTGCATGTAACCTCTCTCACACATACAGCAACTGAAAACAATCTATTTTTTACACTATTTTACCTTATTCGCAAAGGTAATTAAAATACGAAAGGTGAAATAAGTTTAATTGTTTTAATTATATTGATTAAGAAATATTTATTGAGGTGAATTACGACCGAAATTCCAAGAGTAGAATGTAATTGTTGAAGTAATATTTTAGTACTTTCACTTAAAATTCATACAATTTGCATGTTGGGGTAATTAATTCAGAATGCAAATTAGTATCTTTAAACACACACACACACACACGTGCCCATCTTGGCATAAACGAGGTACCGACTGTTTAAAATTTATATATCTAAAAAATAATTGACCAAATGTAATTTACCCTAACCTAACTTTGCTGCCATCGAACCGAGAAGGGTGTGATAAGTGAGTGTTCCAGATGTAAGTGAGGGCTTTAAGGGTGGTTTCTGTTAGGTCATTAAATAGTGAGGTACTCGCTAATCCAGCCAGAACCTATAACCAAACCTTAACTAACCTAACCTGATCCGGACGAACATATATTTCTTGAGTTTTTAATATAAATTTTATAATGTTCCGAGGTATCAAAAGTGAAACCTCACAAAAATATTTACCTTGATACACCTTTGAATTATTACACACTCGACCACACTTAGGTCCAGTTACCTACGCACACACACACACACACACACACACACATATATATATATATATATATATATATATATTATATATATATATAATATACAGGGTGTACATAAAGTCAGGATCTATTTTGTGAAGCACTTGGAAATTATATGGAATTCAATCATAAAATGATAAAGCGGTAACATTTATTAAATAATTAAGAGTAGGATTCGACGTGACGCCCATCAGTATCCCTGCACAGCTCAAATCGTTCCGCAGCATTTCTAAACACATTCTGGAGCATTTGCGGGGTTATTTATGTTATCTGCAGCAGTTTGTATACGTGTACGTAAGTTTTCAAGACTCGTAATCTTCGTCTGATAGACGTGCGACTCGATAAAGCCCCATGCAAAGAAATCTAAAGGGGTTAAATCTGGTCATCTCGCTGGCCAAGGTCTGTTGCTTCCGCGTCCGATCCAGCGATTTGGAAAACGTCCATTTAGATAATCCTGAACAATTTTGGCATAGTGACAAGGAGCACCATCATGTTGATAGACGACGGTACTAACAATCCTATCCCCGTCGTCTATCAACATGATGGTGCTCCTTGTCACTATGCCAAAATTGTTCAGGATTATCTAAATGGACGTTTTCCAAATCGCTGGATCGGACGCGGAAGCAACAGACCTTGGCCAACGAGATCACCAGATTTAACCCCTTTAGATTTCTTTGCATGGGGCTTTATCAAATCGCACGTCTATCAGACGAAGATTACGAATCTTGAAAACTTACGTACACGTATACGAACTGCTGCAGATACATAACCCCGCAAATGCTCCAGAATGTGTTTAGAAGTGCTGCGGAATGATTTGAGCTGTGCAGGGATACTGATGGGCGTCACGTCGAATCCTACTCTTAATTATTTAATAAATGTTACCACTTTATCATTTTATGATTGAATTCCATATAATTTCCAAGTGCTTCACAAAAATAGATCCTGACTTTATGTACACCCTGTATATATATATATTATATATATATATATATATATATATATATATTCTATATAATATTTGTAGGTGTGTGTATATATATATATACACACACACTAGGGCCGAATCCCGGCATTCAAATGCCGGTATTCTACCGGTATTAGAAAAAAAGACAATACCGATACCGTGGATGTCATACCGGTATTGGAAGTATATTTTTAATTTTTTTTTAAATAGTTGTTTTAGGCGAATATGAATTGCATTTAAAAAATATGAGCTTAGGGGTTTGCTTTTTCCTAAAAAGACAAATATTCGAAATCCTCAGAATAAAAAAATTATTTTAATGTATCCTTATCATCTACAGTAAACAGTGCTCAAGAGAACTGCAGAGGGAATTTTTAAAAGACTTTTCCCTGAAGATGAAGAACAATTAGTTGAATACGAGAAACACGGTGAAAACGAAGAAGCATCTTGCTGCCCTGAAAATCCACCTGAAATTGAAGTTGAGAACAAGGATAAAATTGATGATCCACTGCTCGCTGAATATATGCAAGAAATGGAGAAATTAGAAAAGATCCCATTGAGAAGCAAACCTTCCACCTTTGATCCCAACACAGAATTTAAGAGTTTTGAAGTGTCTTCGAAAAGAACAGAAAATTTAGATAAGCTCTATTATGCATTACTTTCCATTAGACCTACGAGTGTAGAATCCGAA